>CALZFC010000340.1:0-19545 GCA_945643635.1 Allodiplogaster sudhausi | reverse complement strand
TTTTCGCCCTGATGATTGCTTTGCTCCAGCTTGAGTCTTTTCGCTTTTTAAATTTCATGTACATTTATGAAATTTTAATCCATCTGATGACAACGAAAAGAGAGATGAAAAGGTTGTGTATGTATGAAGCGAATCAGTAAACATCTGGTCTTGTGGTGTAGTGGTTATCACGTCTGCTTCACACGCAGAAGGTCGCCGGTTCGATCCCGGCCAAGACCTTTTTGGATTCTCGTTCATCAAGTTTTCGCCCTGATGATTGCTTTGCTCCAGCTTGAGGTCTTTTTGCTTTTTAAATTTCATGTACATTTATGAAAATTTTAATCCATCTGATGACAACGAAAGAGAGATGAAAAAGGTTGTGTATGTATGAAGCGAATCAGTTAACATCTGGTCTTGTGGTGTAGTGGTTATCACGTCTGCTTCACACGCAGAAGGTCGCCGGTTCGATCCCGGCCAAGACCTTTTGGATTCTCGATTCATCAAAGTTTTCGCCCTGATGATTGCTTTGCTCCAGCTTGAGGTCTTTTTTCGCTTTTTAAATTTCATGTACATTTATGAAAATTTTAATCCATCTGATGACAACGAAAGAGAGATGAAAAGGTTGTGTATGTATGAAGCGAATCAGTTAACATCTGGTCTTGTGGTGTAGTGGTTATCACGTCTGCTTCACACGCAGAAGGTCGCCGGTTCGATCCCGGCCAAGACCTTTTTGGATTCTCGATTCATCAAGGTTTTCGCCCTGATGATTGCTTTGCTCCAGCTTGAGGTCTTTTTGCTTTTTAATTTCATGTACATTTATGAAAATTTTAATCCATCTGATGACAACGAAAGAGAGATGAAAAGGTTGTGTATGTATGAAGCGAATCAGTAAACATCTGGTCTTGTGGTGTAGTGGTTATCACGTCTGCTTCACACGCAGAAGGTCGCCGGTTCGATCCCGGCCAAGACCTTTTTGGATTCTCGATTCATCAAAGTTTTCGCCCTGATGATTGCTTTGCTCCAGCTTGAGGTCTTTTTGCTTTTTAAATTTCATGTACATTTATGAAAATTTTAATCCATCTGATGACAACGAAAGAGAGATGAAAAGGTTGTGTATGTATGAAGCGAATCAGTAAACATCTGGTCTTGTGGTCTCGATTCATCAGGTTTTCGCCCCCTGATGATTGCTTGCTCCAGCTTGAGGTCTTTTTGCTTTTTAAATTTCATGTACATTTTATGAAATTTTAATCCATCTGATGACAACGAAAGAGAGATGAAAAGGTTGTGTATGTATGAAGCGAATCAGTTAACATCTGGTCTTGTGGTGTAGTGGTTATCACGTCTGCTTCACACGCAGAAGGTCGCCGGTTCGATCCCGGCCAAGACCTTTTGGATTCTCGATTCATCAAAGTTTTCGCCCTGATGATTGCTTTGCTCCAGCTTGAGGTCTTTTTGCTTTTTAAATTTCATGTACATTTTATGAAAATTTTAATCCATCTGATGACAACGAAAAAGAGATGAAAAGGTTGTGTATGTATGAAGCGAATCAGTAAACATGTGGTCTTGTGGTGTAGTGGTTATCACGTCTGCTTCACACGCAGAAGGTCGCCGGTTCGATCCCGGCCAAGACCTTTTTGGATTCTCGATTCATCAAAGTTTTCGCCCTGATGATTGCTTTGCTCCAGCTTGAGGTCTTTTCGCTTTTTAAATTTCATGTACATTTATGAAAATTTTAATCCATCTGATGACAACGAAAGAGAGATGAAAAGGTTGTGTATGTATGAAGCGAATCAGTTAACATCTGGTCTTGTGGTGTAGTGGTTATCACGTCTGCTTCACACGCAGAAGGTCGCCGGTTCGATCCCGGCCAAGACCTTTTTGGATTCTCGATTCATCAAGGTTTTCGCCCTGATGATTGCTTTGCTCCAGCTTGAGGTCTTTTGCTTTTTAAATTTCATGTACATTTTATGAAAATTTTAATCCATCTGATGACAACGAAAAGAGATGAAAAGGTTGTGTATGTATGAAGCGAATCAGTAAACATCTGGTCTTGTGGTGTAGTGGTTATCACGTCTGCTTCACACGCAGAAGGTCGCCGGTTCGATCCCGGCCAAGACCTTTTTGGATTCTCGATTCATCAAAGTTTTCGCCCTGATGATTGCTTTGCTCCAGCTTGAGGTCTTTTTGCTTTTTAAATTTCATGTACATTTATGAAAATTTTAATCCATCTGATGACAACGAAAGAGAGATGAAAAGGTTGTGTATGTATGAAGCGAATCAGTTAACATCTGGTCTTGTGGTGTAGTGGTTATCACGTCTGCTTCACACGCAGAAGGTCGCCGGTTCGATCCCGGCCAAGACCTTTTTGGATTCTCGATTCATCAAGGTTTTCGCCCTGATGATTGCTTTGCTCCAGCTTGAGGTCTTTTGCTTTTTAAATTTCATGTACATTTTATGAAAATTTAATCCATCTGATGACAACGAAAAGAGATGAAAAGGTTGTGTATGTATGAAGCGAATCAGTAAACATCTGGTCTTGTGGTGTAGTGGTTATCACGTCTGCTTCACACGCAGAAGGTCGCCGGTTCGATCCCGGCCAAGACCTTTTTGGATTCTCGATTCATCAAAGTTTTCGCCCTGATGATTGCTTTGCTCCAGCTTGAGGTCTTTTTGCTTTTTAAATTTCATGTACATTTATGAAAATTTTAATCCATCTGATGACAACGAAAGAGAGATGAAAAGGTTGTGTATGTATGAAGCGAATCAGTTAACATCTGGTCTTGTGGTGTAGTGGTTATCACGTCTGCTTCACACGCAGAAGGTCGCCGGTTCGATCCCGGCCAAGACCTTTTTGGATTCTCGATTCATCAAGGTTTTCGCCCTGATGATTGCTTTGCTCCAGCTTGAGGTCTTTTGCTTTTTAAATTTCATGTACATTTATGAAATTTTAATCCATCTGATGACAACGAAAGAGAGATGAAAAGGTTGTGTATGTATGAAGCGAATCAGTAACATCTGGTCTTGTGGTGTAGTGGTTATCACGTCTGCTTCACACGCAGAAGGTCGCCGGTTCGATCCCGGCCAAGACCTTTTTGGATTCTCGATTCATCAAGGTTTTCGCCCTGATGATTGCTTTGCTCCAGCTTGAGGTCTTTTGCTTTTAAATTTCATGTACATTTTATGAAAATTTTAATCCATCTGATGACAACGAAAAAGAGATGAAAAGTTGTGTATGTATGAAGCGAATCAGTAAACATGTGCTTGTGGTCTCGATTCATCAAGGTTTTCGACCTGATGATTGCTTTGCTCCAGCTTGAGGTCTTTGTGATTTTTAAATTTCATGTACATTTATGAAAATTTAATCCATCTGATGACAACGAAAGAGAGATGAAAAGGTTGTGTATGTATGAAGCGAATCAGTTAACATCTGGTCTTGTGGTGTAGTGGTTATCACGTCTGCTTCACACGCAGAAGGTCGCCGGTTCGATCCCGGCCAAGACCTTTTTGGATTCTCGAATCATCAAGGTTTTCGCCCTGATGATTGCTTTGCTCCAGCTTGAGGTCTTTTGCTTTTTAAATTTCATGTACATTTATGAAAATTTTAATCCATCTGATGACAACGAAAGAGAGATGAAAAGGTTGTGTATGTATGAAGCGAATCAGTAAACATTGGTCTTGTGGTGTAGTGGTTATCACGTCTGCTTCACACGCAGAAGGTCGCCGGTTCGATCCCGGCCAAGACCTTTTTGGATTCTCGATTCATCAAAGTTTTCGCCCTGATGATTGCTTTGCTCCAGCTTGAGGTCTTTTCGCTTTTTAAATTTCATGTACATTTATGAAAATTTTAATCCATCTGATGACAACGAAAGAGAGATGAAAAGGTTGTGTATGTATGAAGCGAATCAGTTAACATCTGGTCTTGTGTGTAGTGGTTATCACGTCTGCTTCACACGCAGAAGGTCGCCGGTTCGATCCCGGCCAAGACCTTTTGGATTCTCGATTCATCAAGGTTTTCGCCCTGATGATTGCTTTGCTCCAGCTTGAGGTCTTTTTGCTTTTTAAATTTCATGTACATTTTAAAAATTTTAATCCATCTGATGACAACGAAAGAGAGATGAAAAGGTTGTGTATGTATGAAGCGAATCAGTAAACAGTGGTCTTGTGGTGTAGTGGTTATCACGTCTGCTTCACACGCAGAAGGTCGCCGGTTCGATCCCGGCCAAGACCTTTTTGGATTCTCGATTCATCAAAGTTTTCGCCCTGATGATTGCTTTGCTCCAGCTTGAGGTCTTTTCGCTTTTTAAATTTCATGTACATTTATGAAAATTTTAATCCATCTGATGACAACGAAAGAGAGATGAAAAGGTTGTGTATGTATGAAGCGAATCAGTTAACATCTGGTCTTGTGGTGTAGTGGTTATCACGTCTGCTTCACACGCAGAAGGTCGCCGGTTCGATCCCGGCCAAGACCTTTTTGGATTCTCGATTCATCAAGGTTTTCGCCCTGATGATTGCTTTGCTCCAGCTTGAGGTCTTTTTGCTTTTTAAATTTCATGTACATTTTATGAAAATTTTAATCCATCTGATGACAACGAAAAAGAGATGAAAAGGTTGTGTATGTATGAAGCGAATCAGTAAACATCTGGTCTTGTGGTGTAGTGGTTATCACGTCTGCTTCACACGCAGAAGGTCGCCGGTTCGATCCGGCCAAGACCTTTTTGGATTCTCGATTCATCAAAGTTTTCGCCCTGATGATTGCTTTGCTCCAGCTTGAGGTCTTTTTGCTTTTTAAATTTCATGTACATTTATGAAAATTTTAATCCATCTGATGACAACGAAAAAGAGATGAAAAGGTGTGTATGTATGAAGCGAATCAGTAAACATCTGGTCTTGTGGTGTAGTGGTTATCACGTCTGCTTCACACGCAGAAGGTCGCCGGTTCGATCCCGGCCAAGACCTTTTTGGATTCTCGATTCATCAAGTTTTCGCCCTGATGATTGCTTTGCTCCAGCTTGAGGTCTTTTCGCTTTTTAAATTTCATGTACATTTATGAAAATTTTAATCCATCTGATGACAACGAAAGAGAGATGAAAAGGTTGTGTATGTATGAAGCGAATCAGTTAACATCTGGTCTTGTGGTGTAGTGGTTATCACGTCTGCTTCACACGCAGAAGGTCGCCGGTTCGATCCCGGCCAAGACCTTTTTGGATTCTCGATTCATCAAGGTTTTCGCCCTGATGATTGCTTTGCTCCAGCTTGAGGTCTTTTTGCTTTTTAATTTCATGTACATTTATGAAAATTTTAATCCATCTGATGACAACGAAAGAGAGATGAAAAGGTTGTGTATGTATGAAGCGAATCAGTAAACATCTGGTCTTGTGGTGTAGTGGTTATCACGTCTGCTTCACACGCAGAAGGTCGCCGGTTCGATCCCGGCCAAGACCTTTTTGGATTCTCGATTCATCAAAGTTTTCGCCCTGATGATTGCTTTGCTCCAGCTTGAGGTCTTTTTGCTTTTTAAATTTCATGTACATTTTATGAAAATTTTAATCCATCTGATGACAACGAAAGAGAGATGAAAAGGTGTGTATGTATGAAGCGAATCAGTTAACATCTGGTCTTGTGGTGTAGTGGTTATCACGTCTGCTTCACACGCAGAAGGTCGCCGGTTCGATCCCGGCCAAGACCTTTTTGGATTCTCGATTCATCAAGGTTTTCGCCCTGATGATTGCTTTGCTCCAGCTTGAGGTCTTTTTGCTTTTTAAATTTCATGTACATTTATGAAAATTTTAATCCATCTGATGACAACGAAAGAGAGATGAAAAGGTTGTGTATGTATGAAGCGAATCAGTAAACATGTGGTCTTGTGGTGTAGTGGTTATCACGTCTGCTTCACACGCAGAAGGTCGCCGGTTCGATCCCGGCCAAGACCTTTTTGGATTCTCGATTCATCAAAGTTTTCGCCCTGATGATTGCTTTGCTCCAGCTTGAGGTCTTTTTGCTTTTTAAATTTCATGTACATTTATGAAAATTTTAATCCATCTGATGACAACGAAAGAGAGATGAAAAGGTTGTGTATGTATGAAGCGAATCAGTTAACATCTGGTCTTGTGGTGTAGTGGTTATCACGTCTGCTTCACACGCAGAAGGTCGCCGGTTCGATCCCGGCCAAGACCTTTTTGGATTCTCGATTCATCAAGGTTTTCGCCCTGATGATTGCTTTGCTCCAGCTTGAGGTCTTTTCGCTTTTAAATTTCATGTACATTTATGAAAATTTTAATCCATCTGATGACAACGAAAGAGAGATGAAAAGGTTGTGTATGTATGAAGCGAATCAGTTAACATCTGGTCTTGTGGTGTAGTGGTTATCACGTCTGCTTCACACGCAGAAGGTCGCCGGTTCGATCCCGGCCAAGACCTTTTTGGATTCTCGATTCATCAAGTTTTCGCCCTGATGATTGCTTTGCTCCAGCTTGAGGTCTTTTTGCTTTTTAAATTTCATGTACATTTATGAAAATTTTAATCCATCTGATGACAACGAAAGAGAGATGAAAAGGTTGTGTATGTATGAAGCGAATCAGTAAACATGTGGTCTTGTGGTCTCGATTCATCAAGGTTTTCGCCCTGATGATTGCTTTGCTCCAGCTTGAGGTCTTTGTGATTTTTAAATTCATGTACATTTTATGAAAATTTTAATCCATCTGATGACAACGAAAGAGAGATGAAAAGGTTGTGTATGTATGAAGCGAATCAGTTAACATCTGGTCTTGTGGTGTAGTGGTTATCACGTCTGCTTCACACGCAGAAGGTCGCCGGTTCGATCCCGGCCAAGACCTTTTTGGATTCTCGATTCATCAAGTTTTCGCCCTGATGATTGCTTTGCTCCAGCTTGAGGTCTTTTGCTTTTTAAATTTCATGTACATTTATGAAAATTTTAATCCATCTGATGACAACGAAAGAGAGATGAAAAGGTTGTGTATGTATGAAGCGAATCAGTAACATCTGGTCTTGTGGTGTAGTGGTTATCACGTCTGCTTCACACGCAGAAGGTCGCCGGTTCGATCCCGGCCAAGACCTTTTTGGATTCTCGATTCATCAAAGTTTTCGCCCTGATGATTGCTTTGCTCCAGCTTGAGGTCTTTTCGCTTTTTAAATTTCATGTACATTTATGAAAATTTTAATCCATCTGATGACAACGAAAGAGAGATGAAAAGGTTGTGTATGTATGAAGCGAATCAGTTAACATCTGGTCTTGTGGTGTAGTGGTTATCACGTCTGCTTCACACGCAGAAGGTCGCCGGTTCGATCCCGGCCAAGACCTTTTTGGATTCTCGATTCATCAAAGTTTTCGCCCTGATGATTGCTTTGCTCCAGCTTGAGGTCTTTTTGCTTTTTAAATTTCATGTACATTTATGAAAATTTTAATCCATCTGATGACAACGAAAAGAGATGAAAAGGTTGTGTATGTATGAAGCGAATCAGTAAACATCTGGTCTTGTGGTGTAGTGGTTATCACGTCTGCTTCACACGCAGAAGGTCGCCGGTTCGATCCCGGCCAAGACCTTTTTGGATTCTCGATTCATCAAAGTTTTCGCCCTGATGATTGCTTTGCTCCAGCTTGAGGTCTTTTTGCTTTTTAAATTTCATGTACATTTATGAAAATTTTAATCCATCTGATGACAACGAAAGAGAGATGAAAAGGTTGTGTATGTATGAAGCGAATCAGTTAACATCTGATCTTGTGGTGTAGTGGTTATCACGTCTGCTTCACACGCAGAAGGTCGCCGGTTCGATCCCGGCCAAGACCTTTTTGGATTCTCGATTCATCAGGTTTTCGCCCTGATGATTGCTTTGCTCCAGCTTGAGGTCTTTTCGCTTTTTAAATTTCATGTACATTTATGAAAATTTTAATCCATCTGATGACAACGAAAGAGAGATGAAAAGGTTGTGTATGTATGAAGCGAATCAGTTAACATCTGGTCTTGTGGTGTAGTGGTTATCACGTCTGCTTCACACGCAGAAGGTCGCCGGTTCGATCCCGGCCAAGACCTTTTTGGATTCTCGATTCATCAAGTTTTCGCCCTGATGATTGCTTTGCTCCAGCTTGAGGTCTTTTTGCTTTTTAAATTCATGTACATTTATGAAAATTTTAATCCATCTGATGACAACGAAAGAGAGATGAAAAGGTTGTGTATGTATGAAGCGAATCAGTAACATCTGGTCTTGTGGTGTAGTGGTTATCACGTCTGCTTCACACGCAGAAGGTCGCCGGTTCGATCCCGGCCAAGACCTTTTTGGATTCTCGATTCATCAAAGTTTTCGCCCTGATGATTGCTTTGCTCCAGCTTGAGGTCTTTTTGCTTTTTAAATTTCATGTACATTTATGAAAATTTTAATCCATCTGATGACAACGAAAGAGAGATGAAAGGTTGTGTATGTATGAAGCGAATCAGTTAACATCTGTCTTGTGGTGTAGTGGTTATCACGTCTGCTTCACACGCAGAAGGTCGCCGGTTCGATCCCGGCCAAGACCTTTTTGGATTCTCGATTCATCAAAGTTTTCGCCCTGATGATTGCTTTGCTCCAGCTTGAGGTCTTTTGCTTTTTAAATTTCATGTACATTTATGAAAATTTTAATCCATCTGATGACAACGAAAGAGAGATGAAAAGGTTGTGTATGTATGAAGCGAATCAGTTAACATCTGGTCTTGTGGTGTAGTGGTTATCACGTCTGCTTCACACGCAGAAGGTCGCCGGTTCGATCCCGGCCAAGACCTTTTTGGATTCTCGATTCATCAAGGTTTTCGCCCTGATGATTGCTTTGCTCCAGCTTGAGGTCTTTTTGCTTTTTAAATTTCATGTACATTTTATGAAAATTTTAATCCATCTGATGACAACGAAAGAGAGATGAAAAGGTTGTGTATGTATGAAGCGAATCAGTTAACATCTGGTCTTGTGGTGTAGTGGTTATCACGTCTGCTTCACACGCAGAAGGTCGCCGGTTCGATCCCGGCCAAGACCTTTTTGGATTCTCGATTCATCAAGGTTTTCGCCCTGATGATTGCTTTGCTCCAGCTTGAGGTCTTTTTGCTTTTTAAATTTCATGTACATTTTATGAAAATTTTAATCCATCTGATGACAACGAAAGAGAGATGAAAAGGTTGTGTATGTATGAAGCGAATCAGTAACATCTGGTCTTGTGGTGTAGTGGTTATCACGTCTGCTTCACACGCAGAAGGTCGCCGGTTCGATCCCGGCCAAGACCTTTTTGGATTCTCGATTCATCAAAGTTTTCGCCCTGATGATTGCTTTGCTCCAGCTTGAGGTCTTTTCGCTTTTTAAATTTCATGTACATTTATGAAAATTTTAATCCATCTGATGACAACGAAAGAGAGATGAAAAGGTTGTGTATGTATGAAGCGAATCAGTTAACATCTGGTCTTGTGGTGTAGTGGTTATCACGTCTGCTTCACACGCAGAAGGTCGCCGGTTCGATCCCGGCCAAGACCTTTTTGGATTCTCGATTCATCAAGTTTTCGCCCTGATGATTGCTTTGCTCCAGCTTGAGGTCTTTTTGCTTTTTAAATTTCATGTACATTTATGAAAATTTTAATCCATCTGATGACAACGAAAGAGAGATGAAAAGGTTGTGTATGTATGAAGCGAATCAGTTAACATCTGGTCTTGTGGTGTAGTGGTTATCACGTCTGCTTCACACGCAGAAGGTCGCCGGTTCGATCCCGGCCAAGACCTTTTTGGATTCTCGATTCATCAAAGTTTTCGCCCTGATGATTGCTTTGCTCCAGCTTGAGGTCTTTTGCTTTTTAAATTTCATGTACATTTATGAAAATTTTAATCCATCTGATGACAACGAAAGAGAGATGAAAAGGTTGTGTATGTGTGAAGCGAATGAAGCGATTCAGTTACATCTGGTCTTGTGGTGTAGTGGTTATCACGTCTGCTTCACACGCAGAAGGTCGCCGGTTCGATCCCGGCCAAGACCTTTTTGGATTCTCGATTCATCAAGGTTTTCGCCCTGATGATTGCTTTGCTCCAGCTTGAGGTCTTTTTGCTTTTTAATTTCATGTACATTTATGAAAATTTTAATCCATCTGATGACAACGAAAAAGAGATGAAAAGGTTGTGTATGTATGAAGCGAATCAGTAAACATGTGGTCTTGTGGTCTCGATTCATCAAGGTTTTCGACCTGATGATTGCTTTGCTCCAGCTTGATGTCTTTGTGATGTTTAAATTCCATGTACATTTTATGAAAATTTTAATCCATCTGATGACAACGAAAGAGAGATGAAAAGGTTGTGTATGTATGAAGCGAATCAGTTAACATCTGGTCTTGTGGTGTAGTGGTTATCACGTCTGCTTCACACGCAGAAGGTCGCCGGTTCGATCCCGGCCAAGACCTTTTTGGATTCTCGATCATCAAAGTTTTCGCCCTGATGATTGCTTTGCTCCAGCTTGAGGTCTTTTGCTTTTTAAATTTCATGTACATTTATGAAAATTTTAATCCATCTGATGACAACGAAAGAGAGATGAAAAGGTTGTGTATGTATGAAGCGAATCAGTTAACATCTGGTCTTGTGGTGTAGTGGTTATCACGTCTGCTTCACACGCAGAAGGTCGCCGGTTCGATCCCGGCCAAGACCTTTTTGGATTCTCGATTCATCAAGGTTTTCGCCCTGATGATTGCTTTGCTCCAGCTTGAGGTCTTTTCGCTTTTTAAATTTCATGTACATTTATGAAAATTTTAATCCATCTGATGACAACGAAAGAGAGATGAAAAGGTTGTGTATGTATGAAGCGAATCAGTTAACATCTGGTCTTGTGGTGTAGTGGTTATCACGTCTGCTTCACACGCAGAAGGTCGCCGGTTCGATCCCGGCCAAGACCTTTTTGGATTCTCGATTCATCAAGGTTTTCGCCCTGATGATTGCTTTGCTCCAGCTTGAGGTCTTTTTGCTTTTTAAATTTCATGTACATTTTATGAAAATTTTAATCCATCTGATGACAACGAAAGAGAGATGAAAAGGTTGTGTATGTATGAAGCGAATCAGTAAACATCTGGTCTTGTGGTAGTGGTTATCACGTCTGCTTCACACGCAGAAGGTCGCCGGTTCGATCCCGGCCAAGACCTTTTTGGATTCTCGATTCATCAAAGTTTTCGCCCTGATGATTGCTTTGCTCCAGCTTGAGGTCTTTTTGCTTTTTAAATTTCATGTACATTTATGAAAATTTTAATCCATCTGATGACAACGAAAGAGAGATGAAAAGGTTGTGTATGTATGAAGCGAATCAGTTAACATCTGGTCTTGTGGTGTAGTGGTTATCACGTCTGCTTCACACGCAGAAGGTCGCCGGTTCGATCCCGGCCAAGACCTTTTTGGATTCTCGATTCATCAAAGTTTTCGCCTGATGATTGCTTTGCTCCAGCTTGAGGTCTTTCGCTTTTTAAATTTCATGTACATTTATGAAAATTTTAATCCATCTGATGACAACGAAAGAGATGAAAAGGTTGTGTATGTATGAAGCGAATCAGTAACATCTGGTCTTGTGGTGTAGTGGTTATCACGTCTGCTTCACACGCAGAAGGTCGCCGGTTCGATCCCGGCCAAGACCTTTTTGGATTCTCGATTCATCAAAGTTTTCGCCCTGATGATTGCTTTGCTCCAGCTTGAGGTCTTTTTGCTTTTTAAATTTCATGTACATTTTATGAAAATTTTAATCCATCTGATGACAACGAAAGAGAGATGAAAAGGTTGTGTATGTATGAAGCGAATCAGTTAACATCTGGTCTTGTGGTGTAGTGGTTATCACGTCTGCTTCACACGCAGAAGGTCGCCGGTTCGATCCCGGCCAAGACCTTTTTGGATTCTCGATTCATCAAGGTTTTCGCCCTGATGATTGCTTTGCTCCAGCTTGAGGTCTTTTTGCTTTTTAAATTTCATGTACATTTTATGAAAATTTTAATCCATCTGATGACAACGAAAGAGAGATGAAAAGGTTGTGTATGTATGAAGCGAATCAGTAAACATGTGGTCTTGTGGTCTCGATTCATCAAGGTTTTCGCCCTGATGATTGCTTTGCTCCAGCTTGATGTCTTTTGCTTTTTAAATTTCATGTACATTTTATGAAAATTTTAATCCATCTGATGACAACGAAAGAGAGATGAAAAGGTTGTGTATGTATGAAGCGAATCAGTTAACATCTGGTCTTGTGGTGTAGTGGTTATCACGTCTGCTTCACACGCAGAAGGTCGCCGGTTCGATCCCGGCCAAGACCTTTTTGGATTCTCGATTCATCAAAGTTTTCGCCCTGATGATTGCTTTGCTCCAGCTTGAGGTCTTTTTGCTTTTTAAATTCCATGTACATTTATGAAAATTTTAATCCATCTGATGACAACGAAAGAGAGATGAAAAGGTTGTGTATGTATGAAGCGAATCAGTTAACATCTGGTCTTGTGGTGTAGTGGTTATCACGTCTGCTTCACACGCAGAAGGTCGCCGGTTCGATCCCGGCCAAGACCTTTTTGGATTCTCGATTCATCAAGGTTTTCGCCCTGATGATTGCTTTGCTCCAGCTTGAGGTCTTTTTGCTTTTAAATTTCATGTACATTTATGAAAATTTTAATCCATCTGATGACAACGAAAGAGAGATGAAAAGGTTGTGTATGTATGAAGCGAATCAGTTAACATCTGGTCTTGTGGTGTAGTGGTTATCACGTCTGCTTCACACGCAGAAGGTCGCCGGTTCGATCCCGGCCAAGACCTTTTTGGATTCTCGATTCATCAAAGTTTTCGCCCTGATGATTGCTTTGCTCCAGCTTGAGGTCTTTTTGCTTTTTAAATTTCATGTACATTTATGAAAATTTTAATCCATCTGATGACAACGAAAGAGAGATGAAAAGGTTGTGTATGTATGAAGCGAAGCAGTTAACATCTGGTCTTGTGGTGTAGTGGTTATCACGTCTGCTTCACACGCAGAAGGTCGCCGGTTCGATCCCGGCCAAGACCTTTTTGGATTCTCGATTCATCAAAGTTTTCGCCCTGATGATTGCTTTGCTCCAGCTTGAGGTCTTTTCGCTTTTTAAATTTCATGTACATTTATGAAAATTTTAATCCATCTGATGACAACGAAAAGAGATGAAAAGGTTGTGTATGTATGAAGCGATCAGTAACATCTGATCTTGTGGTGTAGTGGTTATCACGTCTGCTTCACACGCAGAAGGTCGCCGGTTCGATCCCGGCCAAGACCTTTTTGGATTCTCGATTCATCAAGGTTTTCGCCCTGATGATTGCTTTGCTCCAGCTTGAGGTCTTTTTGCTTTTTAAATTTCATGTACATTTTATGAAAATTTTAATCCATCTGATGACAACGAAAAAGAGATGAAAAGGTTGTGTATGTATGAAGCGAATCAGTAACATGTGGTCTTGTGGTCTCGATTCATCAAGGTTTCGACCTGATGATTGCTTTGCTCCAGCTTGAGGTCTTTGTGATGTTTAAATTCATGTACATTTTATGAAAATTTTAATCCATCTGATGACAACGAAAGAGAGATGAAAAGGTTGTGTATGTATGAAGCGAATCAGTTAACATCTGGTCTTGTGGTGTAGTGGTTATCACGTCTGCTTCACACGCAGAAGGTCGCCGGTTCGATCCCGGCCAAGACCTTTTTGGATTCTCGAATCATCAAAGTTTTCGCCCTGATGATTGCTTTGCTCCAGCTTGAGGTCTTTTGCTTTTTAAATTTCATGTACATTTATGAAAATTTTAATCCATCTGATGACAACGAAAGAGAGATGAAAAGGTTGTGTATGTATGAAGCGAATCAGTTAACATCTGGTCTTGTGGTGTAGTGGTTATCACGTCTGCTTCACACGCAGAAGGTCGCCGGTTCGATCCCGGCCAAGACCTTTTTGGATTCTCGATTCATCAAAGTTTTCGCCCTGATGATTGCTTTGCTCCAGCTTGAGGTCTTTTCGCTTTTTAAATTTCATGTACATTTATGAAAATTTTAATCCATCTGATGACAACGAAAGAGAGATGAAAAGGTTGTGTATGTATGAAGCGAATCAGTTAACATCTGGTCTTGTGGTGTAGTGGTTATCACGTCTGCTTCACACGCAGAAGGTCGCCGGTTCGATCCCGGCCAAGACCTTTTTGGATTCTCGATTCATCAAAGTTTTCGCCCTGATGATTGCTTTGCTCCAGCTTGAGGTCTTTTGCTTTTTAAATTTCATGTACATTTATGAAAATTTTAATCCATCTGATGACAACGAAAGAGAGATGAAAAGGTTGTGTATGTATGAAGCGAATCAGTTAACATCTGGTCTTGTGGTGTAGTGGTTATCACGTCTGCTTCACACGCAGAAGGTCGCCGGTTCGATCCCGGCCAAGACCTTTTTGGATTCTCGATTCATCAAAGTTTTCGCCCTGATGATTGCTTTGCTCCAGCTTGAGGTCTTTTTGCTTTTTAAATTTCATGTACATTTATGAAAATTTTAATCCATCTGATGACAACGAAAGAGAGATGAAAAGGTTGTGTATGTATGAAGCGAATCAGTTAACATCTGGTCTTGTGGTGTAGTGGTTATCACGTCTGCTTCACACGCAGAAGGTCGCCGGTTCGATCCCGGCCAAGACCTTTTTGGATTCTCGATTCATCAAAGTTTTCGCCCTGATGATTGCTTTGCTCCAGCTTGAGGTCTTTTCGCTTTTTAAATTTCATGTACATTTATGAAATTTTAATCCATCTGATGACAACGAAAGAGAGATGAAAAGGTTGTGTATGTATGAAGCGAATCAGTTAACATCTGGTCTTGTGGTGTAGTGGTTATCACGTCTGCTTCACACGCAGAAGGTCGCCGGTTCGATCCCGGCCAAGACCTTTTTGGATTCTCGATTCATCAAGTTTTCGCCCTGATGATTGCTTTGCTCCAGCTTGAGGTCTTTTTGCTTTTTAAATTTCATGTACATTTATGAAAATTTTAATCCATCTGATGACAACGAAAGAGAGATGAAAAGGTTGTGTATGTATGAAGCGAATCAGTAAACATCTGGTCTTGTGGTGTAGTGGTTATCACGTCTGCTTCACACGCAGAAGGTCGCCGGTTCGATCCCGGCCAAGACCTTTTTGGATTCTCGATTCATCAAAGTTTTCGCCCTGATGATTGCTTTGCTCCAGCTTGAGGTCTTTTTTGTTTTTAAATTCATGTACATTTATGAAAATTTTAATCCATCTGATGACAACGAAAGAGAGATGAAAAGGTTGTGTATGTATGAAGCGAATCAGTTAACATCTGGTCTTGTGGTGTAGTGGTTATCACGTCTGCTTCACACGCAGAAGGTCGCCGGTTCGATCCCGGCCAAGACCTTTTTGGATTCTCGATTCATCAAAGTTTTCGCCCTGATGATTGCTTTGCTCCAGCTTGAGGTCTTTTTGCTTTTTAAATTTCATGTACATTTTATGAAAATTTTAATCCATCTGATGACAACGAAAGAGAGATGAAAAGGTTGTGTATGTATGAAGCGAATCAGTTAACATCTGGTCTTGTGGTGTAGTGGTTATCACGTCTGCTTCACACGCAGAAGGTCGCCGGTTCGATCCCGCCAAGACCTTTTTGGATTCTCGATTCATCAAGGTTTTCGCCCTGATGATTGCTTTGCTCCAGCTTGAGGTCTTTTTGCTTTTTAAATTTCATGTACATTTATGAAAATTTTAATCCATCTGATGACAACGAAAGAGAGATGAAAAGGTTGTGTATGTATGAAGCGAATCAGTTAACATCTGGTCTTGTGGTGTAGTGGTTATCACGTCTGCTTCACACGCAGAAGGTCGCCGGTTCGATCCCGGCCAAGACCTTTTTGGATTCTCGATTCATCAAGGTTTTCGCCCTGATGATTGCTTTGCTCCAGCTTGAGGTCTTTTTGCTTTTTAAATTTCATGTACATTTATGAAAATTTTAATCCATCTGATGACAACGAAAGAGAGATGAAAAGGTTGTGTATGTATGAAGCGAATCAGTTAACATCTGGTCTTGTGGTGTAGTGGTTATCACGTCTGCTTCACACGCAGAAGGTCGCCGGTTCGATCCCGGCCAAGACCTTTTTGGATTCTCGATTCATCAAGGTTTTCGCCCTGATGATTGCTTTGCTCCAGCTTGAGGTCTTTTTGCTTTTTAAATTTCATGTACATTTATGAAAATTTTAATCCATCTGATGACAACGAAAGAGAGATGAAAAGGTTGTGTATGTATGAAGCGAATCAGTAAACATGTGGTCTTGTGGTCTCGATTCATCAAGGTTTTCGACCTGATGATTGCTTTGCTCCAGCTTGATGTCTTTGTGATGTTTTTTAATTTCATGTACATTTTATGAAAATTTTAATCCATCTGATGACAACGAAAGAGAGATGAAAAGGTTGTGTATGTATGAAGCGAATCAGTTAACATCTGGTCTTGTGGTGTAGTGGTTATCACGTCTGCTTCACACGCAGAAGGTCGCCGGTTCGATCCCGGCCAAGACCTTTTTGGATTCTCGAATCATCAAGTTTTCGCCCTGATGATTGCTTTGCTCCAGCTTGAGGTCTTTTTGCTTTTTAAATTTCATGTACATTTATGAAAATTTTAATCCATCTGATGACAACGAAAGAGAGATGAAAAGGTTGTGTATGTATGAAGCGAATCAGTTAACATCTGGTCTTGTGGTGTAGTGGTTATCACGTCTGCTTCACACGCAGAAGGTCGCCGGTTCGATCCCGGCCAAGACCTTTTTGGATTCTCGATTCATCAAGTTTTCGCCCTGATGATTGCTTTGCTCCAGCTTGAGGTCTTTTCGCTTTTTAAATTTCATGTACATTTATGAAAATTTTAATCCATCTGATGACAACGAAAGAGAGATGAAAAGGTTGTGTATGTATGAAGCGAATCAGTTAACATCTGGTCTTGTGGTGTAGTGGTTATCACGTCTGCTTCACACGCAGAAGGTCGCCGGTTCGATCCCGGCCAAGACCTTTTTGGATTCTCGATTCATCAAGGTTTTCGCCCTGATGATTGCTTTGCTCCAGCTTGAGGTCTTTTTGCTTTTTAAATTTCATGTACATTTTATGAAAATTTTAATCCATCTGATGACAACGAAAAAGAGATGAAAAGGTTGTGTATGTATGAAGCGAATCAGTAAACATCTGGTCTTGTGGTGTAGTGGTTATCACGTCTGCTTCACACGCAGAAGGTCGCCGTTCGATCCCGGCCAAGACCTTTTTGGATTCTCGATTCATCAAAGTTTTCGCCTGATGATTGCTTTGCTCCAGCTTGAGGTCTTTTTGCTTTTTAAATTTCATGTACATTTATGAAAATTTTAATCCATCTGATGACAACGAAAGAGAGATGAAAAGGTTGTGTATGTATGAAGCGAATCAGTTAACATCGGTCTTGTGGTGTAGTGGTTATCACGTCTGCTTCACACGCAGAAGGTCGCCGGTTCGATCCCGGCCAAGACCTTTTGGATTCTCGAATCATCAAAGTTTTCGCCCTGATGATTGCTTTGCTCCAGCTTGAGGTCTTTTTCGCTTTTTAAATTTCATGTACATTTATGAAAATTTTAATCCATCTGATGACAACGAAAGAGAGATGAAAAGGTTGTGTATGTATGAAGCGAAGCAGTTAACATCTGGTCTTGTGGTGTAGTGGTTATCACGTCTGCTTCACACGCAGAAGGTCGCCGGTTCGATCCCGGCCAAGACCTTTTTGGATTCTCGATTCATCAAAGTTTTCGCCCTGATGATTGCTTTGCTCCAGCTTGAGGTCTTTTGCTTTTTAAATTTCATGTACATTTATGAAAATTTTAATCCATCTGATGACAACGAAAGAGAGATGAAAAGGTTGTGTATGTATGAAGCGAATCAGTTAACATCTGATCTTGTGGTGTAGTGGTTATCACGTCTGCTTCACACGCAGAAGGTCGCCGGTTCGATCCCGGCCAAGACCTTTTTGGATTCTCGATTCATCAAGGTTTTCGCCCTGATGATTGCTTTGCTCCAGCTTGAGGTCTTTTTGCTTTTTAAATTTCATGTACATTTTATGAAAATTTTAATCCATCTGATGACAACGAAAGAGAGATGAAAAGGTTGTGTATGTATGAAGCGAATCAGTAACATGTGGTCTTGTGGTCTCGATTCATCAAGGTTTTTTCGACCTGATGATTGCTTTTCTCCAGCTTGATGTCTTTTTGATTTTTAAATTCATGTACATTTTATGAAAATTTTAATCCATCTGATGACAACGAAAGAGAGATGAAAAGGTTGTGTATGTATGAAGCGAATCAGTTAACATCTGGTCTTGTGGTGTAGTGGTTATCACGTCTGCTTCACACGCAGAAGGTCGCCGTTCGATCCCGGCCAAGACCTTTTTGGATTCTCGAATCATCAAAGTTTTCGCCCTGATGATTGCTTTGCTCCAGCTTGAGGTCTTTTTGCTTTTTAAATTTCATGTACATTTATGAAAATTTTAATCCATCTGATGACAACGAAAGAGAGATGAAAAGGTTGTGTATGTATGAAGCGAATCAGTTAACATCTGGTCTTGTGGTGTAGTGGTTATCACGTCTGCTTCACACGCAGAAGGTCGCCGGTTCGATCCCGGCCAAGACCTTTTTGGATTCTCGATTCATCAAAGTTTTCGCCCTGATGATTGCTTTGCTCCAGCTTGAGGTCTTTTGCTTTTTAAATTTCATGTACATTTATGAAAATTTTAATCCATCTGATGACAACGAAAGAGAGATGAAAAGGTTGTGTATGTATGAAGCGAATCAGTAAACATCTGGTCTTGTGGTGTAGTGGTTATCACGTCTGCTTCACACGCAGAAGGTCGCCGGTTCGATCCCGGCCAAGACCTTTTTGGATTCTCGATTCATCAAGTTTTCGCCCTGATGATTGCTTTGCTCCAGCTTGAGGTCTTTTTGCTTTTTAAATTTCATGTACATTTATGAAAATTTTAATCCATCTGATGACAACGAAAGAGAGATGAAAAGGTTGTGTATGTATGAAGCGAATCAGTTAACATCTGGTCTTGTGGTGTAGTGGTTATCACGTCTGCTTCACACGCAGAAGGTCGCCGGTTCGATCCCGGCCAAGACCTTTTTGATTCTCGATTCATCAAGGTTTTCGCCCTGATGATTGCTTTGCTCCAGCTTGAGGTCTTTTTGCTTTTTAAATTTCATGTACATTTATGAAAATTTTAATCCATCTGATGACAACGAAAGAGAGATGAAAAGGTTGTGTATGTATGAAGCGAATCAGTAAACATCTGGTCTTGTGGTGTAGTGGATCACGTCTGCTTCACACGCAGAAGGTCGCCGGTTCGATCCCGGCCAAGACCTTTTTGGATTCTCGATTCATCAAAGTTTTCGCCCTGATGATTGCTTTGCTCCAGCTTGAGGTCTTTTTGCTTTTTAAATTTCATGTACATTTATGAAAATTTTAATCCATCTGATGACAACGAAAGAGAGATGAAAAGGTTGTGTATGTATGAAGCGAATCAGTAAACATGTGGTCTTGT
>CALZFC010000339.1:0-55237 GCA_945643635.1 Allodiplogaster sudhausi | reverse complement strand
ATTCTTGGAATGTTGGCCATTTTTGGAATGTTGGCCAATTCTTGGAATGTTGGCCAATTCTTGGAATGTTGGCCAATTCTTGGAATGTTGGCCAATTCTGGAATGTTTTCCAATTCTTGAATGTTGGCCAATTCTTGGAATGTTGGCCAATTCTTGGAATGTTTCAATTCTTGGAATGTTTCCAATTCTTGGAATGTTGGCCAATTCTTGGAATGTTTTCCAATTCTTGGAATGTTTTTCCAATTCTTGGAATGTTGGCCAATTCTTGGAATGTTGGCCAATTCTTGGAATGTTGGCCAATTCTTGGAATGTTGGCCAATTCTTGGAATTTTGGCCAATTCTTGGAATGTTGGCCAATTCTTGGAATGTTTTCCAATTCTTGGAATGTTGGCCAATTCTTGGAATGTTGCCAATTCTTGGAATGTTGGCAATTCTTGGAATGTTGGCCAATTCTTGGAATGTTGGCCAATTCTTGGAATGTTGGCCAATTCTTGGAATGTTGGCCAATTCTTGGAATGTTGGCCAATTCTTGGAATGTTGGCCAATTCTTGGAATGTTTGCCAATTCTTGGAATGTTGGCCAATTCTTGGAATGTTGGCCAATTCTTGGAATGTTGGCCAATTCTTGGAATGTTTTCCAATTCTTGGAATGTTTTCCAATTCTTGGAATGTTTTCCAATTCTTGGAATGTTGGCCAATTCTTGGAATGTTTTCAATTCTTGGAATGTTTCCAATTCTTGGAATGTTGCCAATTCTTGGAATGTTGGCCAATTCTTGGAATGTTTGGCCAATTCTTGGAATGTTGGCCAATTCTTGGAATGTTGGCCAATTCTTGGAATGTTGGCCAATTCTTGGAATGTTTTCCAATTCTTGGAATGTTGGCCAATTCTTGGAATGTTTTCCAATTCTTGGAATGTTGGCCAATTCTTGAATGTTGGCCAATTCTTGGAATGTTGGCCAATTCTTGGAATGTTTTCCAATTCTTGGAATGTTGCCAATTCTTGGAATGTTGGCCAATTCTTGGAATGTTGGCCAATTCTTGGAATGTTGGCCAATTCTTGGAATGTTTTCCAATTCTTGGAATTTGGAATGTTGGCCAATTCTTGGAATGTTGGCCAATTCTTGGAATGTTTTCCAATTCTTGGAATGTTGGCCAATTCTTGGAATGTTGGCCAATTCTTGGAATGTTGGCCAATTCTTGGAATGTTGGCCAATTCTTGGAATGTTGGCCAATTCTTAATGTTTTCCAATTCTTGGAATGTTGGCCAATTCTTGGAATGTTGGCCAATTCTTGGAATGTTTTCCAATTCTTGGAATGTTGCCAATTCTTGAATGTTTGCCAATTCTTGGAATGTTGGCCAATTCTTGGAATGTTGGCCAATTCTTGGAATGTTGGCCAATTCTTGGAATGTTGGCCAATTCTTGGAATGTTGGCCAATTCTTGGAATGTTGGCCAATTCTTGGAATGTTGGCCAATTCTTGGAATGTTGGCCAATTCTTGGAATGTTGGCCAATTCTTGGAATGTTTGGCCAATTCTTGGAATGTTGGCCAATTCTTGGAATGTTGGCCAATTCTTGGAATGTGGCCAATTCTTGGAATTTTGGCCAATTCTTGGAATGTTGGCCAATTCTTGGAATGTTGGCCAATTCTTGGAATGTTGGCCAATTCTTGGAATGTTGGCCAATTCTTGGAATGTTGGCCAATTCTTGGAATGTTGGCCAATTCTTGGAATGTTGGCCAATTCTTGGAATGTTGGCCAATTCTTGGAATGTTGGCCAATTCTTGGAATGTTGCCAATTCTTGGAATGTTTTCCAATTCTTGGAATGTTTGGCCAATTCTTGGAATGTTTTCCAATTCTTGGAATGTTTTCCAATTCTTGGAATGTTGGCCAATTCTTGGAATGTTGGCCAATTCTTGGAATGTTGGCCAATTCTTGGAATGTTGGCCAATTCTTGGAATGTTGGCCAATTCTTGGAATGTTGGCCAATTCTTGGAATGTTTTCCAATTCTTGGAATGTTGGCCAATTCTTGGAATGTTTTCCAATTCTTGGAATGTTGGCCAATTCTTGGAATGTTGGCCAATTCTTGGAATGTTGGCCAATTCTTGGAATGTTTTCCAATTCTTGGAATGTTGGCCAATTCTTGGAATGTTGGCCAATTCTTGGAATGTTGGCCAATTCTTGGAATGTTGGCCAATTCTTGGAATGTTTTCCAATTCTTGGAATGTTTGGCCAATTCTTGGAATGTTGGTCCAATTCTTGGAATGTTTTCCAATTCTTGGAATGTTGGCCAATTCTTGGAATGTTGGCCAATTCTTGGAATGTTGGCCAATTCTTGGAATGTTGGCCAATTCTTGGAATGTTGGCAATTCTTGGAATGTTTTCCAATTCTTGGAATGTTGCCAATTCTTGGAATGTTGGCCAATTCTTGGAATGTTTTCCAATTCTTGGAATGTTTTCCAATTCTTGGAATGTTGGCCAATTCTTGGAATGTTGGCCAATTCTTGGAATGTTGGCCAATTCTTGGAATGTTGGCCAATTCTTGGAATGTTTTCCAATTCTTGGAATGTTGGCCAATTCTTGGAATGTTGGCCAATTCTTGGAATGTTGGCCAATTCTTGGAATGTTGGCCAATTCTTGGAATGTTGGCCAATTCTTGGAATGTTGGCCAATTCTTGGAATGTTGGCCAATTCTTGGAATGTTGGCCAATTCTTGGAATGTTGGCCAATTCTTGGAATGTTGGCCAATTCTTGGAATGTTTTGCCAATTCTTGGAATGTTGGCCAATTCTTGGAATGTTTCCAATTCTTGGAATGTTGGCCAATTCTTGGAATGTTGGCCAATTCTTGGAATGTTGGCCAATTCTTGGAATGTTGGCCAATTCTTGGAATGTTGGCCATTCTTGGAATGTTGGCCAATTCTTGGAATGTTGGCCAATTCTTGGAATGTTGGCCAATTCTTGGAATGTTGGCCAATTCTTGGAATGTTGGCCAATTCTTGGAATGTTTTCAATTCTTGGAATGTTGGCCAATTCTTGGAATGTTGGTCCATTCTTGGAATGTTTTCCAAATCTTGGAATGTTTTCCATTCTTGGAATGTTGGCCAATTCTTGGAATGTTGGCCAATTCTTGGAATGTTGGCCAATTCTTGGAATGTTTGCCAATTCTTGGAATGTTGGCCAATTCTTGGAATGTTGGCCAATTCTTGGAATGTTTCCAATTCTTGGAATGTTGGCCAATTCTTGGAATGTTGGCCAATTCTTGGAATGTTGGCCAATTCTTGGAATGTTGGCCAATTCTTGGAATGTTGGCCAATTCTTGGAATGTTGGCCAATTCTTGGAATGTTGGCCAATTCTTGGAATGTTGGCCAATTCTTGGAATGTTGGCCAATTCTTGGAATGTTGGCCAATTCTTGGAATGTTTTGGCCAATTCTTGGAATGTTGGCCAATTCTTGGAATGTTGGCCAATTCTTGGAATGTTTCCAATTCTTGGAATGTTGGCCAATTCTTGGAATGTTTTCCAATTCTTGGAATGTTTTCCAATTCTTGGAATGTTGGCCAATTCTTGGAATGTTTGCCAATTCTTGGAATGTTTTCCAATTCTTGGAATGTTTTCCAATTCTTGGAATGTTGGCCAATTCTTGGAATGTTGGCCAATTCTTGGAATGTTGGCCAATTCTTGGAATGTTGGCCAATTCTTGGAATGTTGGCCAATTCTTGGAATGTTGGCCAATTCTTGGAATGTTGGCCAATTCTTGGAATGTTTTCCAATTCTTGGAATGTTGGCCAATTCTTGGAATGTTTTCCAATTCTTGGAATGTTGGCCAATTCTTGGAATGTTGGCCAATTCTTGGAATGTTTTCCAATTCTTGGAATGTTGGCCAATTCTTGGAATGTTTTCCAATTCTTGGAATGTTGGCCAATTCTTGGAATGTTTTCCAATTCTTGGAATGTTGGCCAATTCTTGGAATGTTTGCCAATTCTTGGAATGTTGGCCAATTCTTGGAATGTTGGCCAATTCTTGGAATGTTGGCCAATTCTTGGAATGTTGGCCAATTCTTGGAATGTTGGCCAATTCTTGGAATGTTGGCCAATTCTTGGAATGTTTCCAATTCTTGGAATGTTGGCCAATTCTTGGAATGTTGGCCAATTCTTGGAATGTTTTCCAATTCTTGGAATGTTGGCCAATTCTTGGAATGTTGGCCAATTCTTGGAATGTTGGCCAATTCTTGGAATGTTGGCCAATTCTTGGAATGTTGGCCAATTCTTGGAATGTTGGCCAATTCTTGGAATGTTGGCCAATTCTTGGAATGTTGGCCAATTCTTGGAATGTTGGCCAATTCTTGGAATGTTTGCCAATTCTTGGAATGTTGGCCAATTCTTGGAATGTTGGCCAATTCTTGGAATGTTGGCCAATTCTTGGAATGTTGGCCAATTCTTGGAATGTTGGCCAATTCTTGGAATGTTGGCCAATTCTTGGAATGTTGGCCAATTCTTGGAATGTTGGCCAATTCTTGGAATGTTTTCCAATTCTTGGAATGTTGGCCAATTCTTGGAATGTTGGCCAATTCTTGGAATGTTGGCCAATTCTTGGAATGTTTTCCAATTCTTGGAATGTTGGCCAATTCTTGGAATGTTTTCCAATTCTTGGAATGTTGGCCAATTCTTGGAATGTTTTCCAATTCTTGGAATGTTGGCCAATTCTTGGAATGTTTTCCAATTCTTGGAATGTTGGCCAATTCTTGGAATGTTGGCCAATTCTTGGAATGTTGGCCAATTCTTGGAATGTTGGCCAATTCTTGGAATGTTGGCCAATTCTTGGAATGTTGGCCAATTCTTGGAATGTTGGCCAATTCTTGGAATGTTGGCCAATTCTTGGAATGTTGGCCAATTCTTGGAATGTTGGCCAATTCTTGGAATGTTGGCCAATTCTTGGAATGTTGGCCAATTCTTGGAATGTTGGCCAATTCTTGGAATGTTGGCCAATTCTTGGAATGTTTTCCAATTCTTGGAATGTTGGCCAATTCTTGGAATGTTTTCCAATTCTTGGAATGTTGGCCAATTCTTGGAATGTTGGCCAATTCTTGGAATGTTGGCCAATTCTTGGAATGTTTTCCAATTCTTGGAATGTTGGCCAATTCTTGGAATGTTGGCCAATTCTTGGAATGTTGGCCAATTCTTGGAATGTTGGCCAATTCTTGGAATGTTTTCCAATTCTTGGAATGTTGGCCAATTCTTGGAATGTTGGCCAATTCTTGGAATGTTTTCCAATTCTTGGAATGTTGGCCAATTCTTGGAATGTTGGCCAATTCTTGGAATGTTGGCCAATTCTTGGAATGTTGGCCAATTCTTGGAATGTTGGCCAATTCTTGGAATGTTGGCCAATTCTTGGAATGTTGGCCAATTCTTGGAATGTTGGCCAATTCTTGGAATGTTGGCCAATTCTTGGAATGTTGGCCAATTCTTGGAATGTTGGCCAATTCTTGGAATGTTGGCCAATTCTTGGAATGTTGGCCAATTCTTGGAATGTTGGCCAATTCTTGGAATGTTGGCCAATTCTTGGAATGTTGGCCAATTCTTGGAATGTTGGCCAATTCTTGGAATGTTGGCCAATTCTTGGAATGTTGGCCAATTCTTGGAATGTTGGCCAATTCTTGGAATGTTGGCCAATTCTTGGAATGTTGGCCAATTCTTGGAATGTTGGCCAATTCTTGGAATGTTGGCCAATTCTTGGAATGTTGGCCAATTCTTGGAATGTTGGCCAATTCTTGGAATGTTGGCCAATTCTTGGAATGTTGGCCAATTCTTGGAATGTTGGCCAATTCTTGGAATGTTGGCCAATTCTTGGAATGTTGGCCAATTCTTGGAATGTTGGCCAATTCTTGGAATGTTGGCCAATTCTTGGAATGTTGGCCAATTCTTGGAATGTTGGCCAATTCTTGGAATGTTGGCCAATTCTTGGAATGTTGGCCAATTCTTGGAATGTTTTCCAATTCTTGGAATGTTGGCCAATTCTTGGAATGTTGGCCAATTCTTGGAATGTTTTCCAATTCTTGGAATGTTGGCCAATTCTTGGAATGTTGGCCAATTCTTGGAATGTTGGCCAATTCTTGGAATGTTGGCCAATTCTTGGAATGTTTTCCAATTCTTGGAATGTTGGCCAATTCTTGGAATGTTTTCCAATTCTTGGAATGTTGGCCAATTCTTGGAATGTTGGCCAATTCTTGGAATGTTGGCCAATTCTTGGAATGTTGGCCAATTCTTGGAATGTTGGCCAATTCTTGGAATGTTGGCCAATTCTTGGAATGTTGGCCAATTCTTGGAATGTTGGCCAATTCTTGGAATGTTGGCCAATTCTTGGAATGTTGGCCAATTCTTGGAATGTTGGCCAATTCTTGGAATGTTGGCCAATTCTTGGAATGTTGGCCAATTCTTGGAATGTTTTCCAATTCTTGGAATGTTGGCCAATTCTTGGAATGTTTTCCAATTCTTGGAATGTTGGCCAATTCTTGGAATGTTTTCCAATTCTTGGAATGTTTTCCAATTCTTGGAATGTTGGCCAATTCTTGGAATGTTGGCCAATTCTTGGAATGTTGGCCAATTCTTGGAATGTTGGCCAATTCTTGGAATGTTGGCCAATTCTTGGAATGTTTTCCAATTCTTGGAATGTTGGCCAATTCTTGGAATGTTGGCCAATTCTTGGAATGTTGGCCAATTCTTGGAATGTTTTCCAATTCTTGGAATGTTGGCCAATTCTTGGAATGTTGGCCAATTCTTGGAATGTTGGCCAATTCTTGGAATGTTGGCCAATTCTTGGAATGTTGGCCAATTCTTGGAATGTTGGCCAATTCTTGGAATGTTGGCCAATTCTTGGAATGTTTTCCAATTCTTGGAATGTTGGCCAATTCTTGGAATGTTGGCCAATTCTTGGAATGTTGGCCAATTCTTGGAATGTTGGCCAATTCTTGGAATGTTGGCCAATTCTTGGAATGTTGGCCAATTCTTGGAATGTTGGCCAATTCTTGGAATGTTGGCCAATTCTTGGAATGTTGGCCAATTCTTGGAATGTTGGCCAATTCTTGGAATGTTGGCCAATTCTTGGAATGTTGGCCAATTCTTGGAATGTTTCCAATTCTTGGAATGTTGGCCAATTCTTGGAATGTTGGCCAATTCTTGGAATGTTGGCCAATTCTTGGAATGTTGGCCAATTCTTGGAATGTTGGCCAATTCTTGGAATGTTGGCCAATTCTTGGAATGTTGGCCAATTCTTGGAATGTTGGCCAATTCTTGGAATGTTGGCCAATTCTTGGAATGTTGGCCAATTCTTGGAATGTTGGCCAATTCTTGGAATGTTGGCCAATTCTTGGAATGTTTTCCAATTCTTGGAATGTTGGCCAATTCTTGGAATGTTGGCCAATTCTTGGAATGTTGGCCAATTCTTGGAATGTTGGCCAATTCTTGGAATGTTGGCCAATTCTTGGAATGTTGGCCAATTCTTGGAATGTTGGCCAATTCTTGGAATGTTGGCCAATTCTTGGAATGTTGGCCAATTCTTGGAATGTTGGCCAATTCTTGGAATGTTGGCCAATTCTTGGAATGTTGGCCAATTCTTGGAATGTTGGCCAATTCTTGGAATGTTGGCCAATTCTTGGAATGTTGGCCAATTCTTGGAATGTTGGCCAATTCTTGGAATGTTGGCCAATTCTTGGAATGTTGGCCAATTCTTGGAATGTTGGCCAATTCTTGGAATGTTGGCCAATTCTTGGAATGTTGGCCAATTCTTGGAATGTTTCCAATTCTTGGAATGTTGGCCAATTCTTGGAATGTTGGCCAATTCTTGGAATGTTGGCCAATTCTTGGAATGTTGGCCAATTCTTGGAATGTTGGCCAATTCTTGGAATGTTGGCCAATTCTTGGAATGTTGGCCAATTCTTGGAATGTTGGCCAATTCTTGGAATGTTGGCCAATTCTTGGAATGTTGGCCAATTCTTGGAATGTTGGCCAATTCTTGGAATGTTGGCCAATTCTTGGAATGTTGGCCAATTCTTGGAATGTTGGCCAATTCTTGGAATGTTTTCCAATTCTTGGAATGTTTTCCAATTCTTGGAATGTTGGCCAATTCTTGGAATGTTGGCCAATTCTTGGAATGTTGGCCAATTCTTGGAATGTTTTCCAATTCTTGGAATGTTGGCCAATTCTTGGAATGTTGGCCAATTCTTGGAATGTTGGCCAATTCTTGGAATGTTGGCCAATTCTTGGAATGTTGGCCAATTCTTGGAATGTTGGCCAATTCTTGGAATGTTGGCCAATTCTTGGAATGTTGGCCAATTCTTGGAATGTTTTCCAATTCTTGGAATGTTGGCCAATTCTTGGAATGTTTTCCAATTCTTGGAATGTTGGCCAATTCTTGGAATGTTGGCCAATTCTTGGAATGTTGGCCAATTCTTGGAATGTTGGCCAATTCTTGGAATGTTTTCCAATTCTTGGAATGTTGGCCAATTCTTGGAATGTTTTCCAATTCTTGGAATGTTGGCCAATTCTTGGAATGTTGGCCAATTCTTGGAATGTTGGCCAATTCTTGGAATGTTGGCCAATTCTTGGAATGTTGGCCAATTCTTGGAATGTTGGCCAATTCTTGGAATGTTGGCCAATTCTTGGAATGTTGGCCAATTCTTGGAATGTTTTCCAATTCTTGGAATGTTGGCCAATTCTTGGAATGTTGGCCAATTCTTGGAATGTTTCCAATTCTTGGAATGTTGGCCAATTCTTGGAATGTTGGCCAATTCTTGGAATGTTGGCCAATTCTTGGAATGTTGGCCAATTCTTGGAATGTTGGCCAATTCTTGGAATGTTTTCCAATTCTTGGAATGTTGGCCAATTCTTGGAATGTTGGCCAATTCTTGGAATGTTTTCCAATTCTTGGAATGTTGGCCAATTCTTGGAATGTTGGCCAATTCTTGGAATGTTGGCCAATTCTTGGAATGTTGGCCAATTCTTGGAATGTTGGCCAATTCTTGGAATGTTGGCCAATTCTTGGAATGTTGGCCAATTCTTGGAATGTTGGCCAATTCTTGGAATGTTTTCCAATTCTTGGAATGTTGGCCAATTCTTGGAATGTTGGCCAATTCTTGGAATGTTGGCCAATTCTTGGAATGTTGGCCAATTCTTGGAATGTTGGCCAATTCTTGGAATGTTGGCCAATTCTTGGAATGTTGGCCAATTCTTGGAATGTTGGCCAATTCTTGGAATGTTGGCCAATTCTTGGAATGTTTTCCAATTCTTGGAATGTTGGCCAATTCTTGGAATGTTGGCCAATTCTTGGAATGTTGGCCAATTCTTGGAATGTTGGCCAATTCTTGGAATGTTGGCCAATTCTTGGAATGTTGGCCAATTCTTGGAATGTTGGCCAATTCTTGGAATGTTGGCCAATTCTTGGAATGTTGGCCAATTCTTGGAATGTTGGCCAATTCTTGGAATGTTGGCCAATTCTTGGAATGTTGGCCAATTCTTGGAATGTTGGCCAATTCTTGGAATGTTTTCCAATTCTTGGAATGTTGGCCAATTCTTGGAATGTTGGCCAATTCTTGGAATGTTGGCCAATTCTTGGAATGTTGGCCAATTCTTGGAATGTTGGCCAATTCTTGGAATGTTTTCCAATTCTTGGAATGTTGGCCAATTCTTGGAATGTTGGCCAATTCTTGGAATGTTGGCCAATTCTTGGAATGTTGGCCAATTCTTGGAATGTTGGCCAATTCTTGGAATGTTGGCCAATTCTTGGAATGTTGGCCAATTCTTGGAATGTTTTCCAATTCTTGGAATGTTGGCCAATTCTTGGAATGTTGGCCAATTCTTGGAATGTTGGCCAATTCTTGGAATGTTGGCCAATTCTTGGAATGTTGGCCAATTCTTGGAATGTTGGCCAATTCTTGGAATGTTGGCCAATTCTTGGAATGTTGGCCAATTCTTGGAATGTTGGCCAATTCTTGGAATGTTGGCCAATTCTTGGAATGTTGGCCAATTCTTGGAATGTTGGCCAATTCTTGGAATGTTGGCCAATTCTTGGAATGTTTTCCAATTCTTGGAATGTTGGCCAATTCTTGGAATGTTGGCCAATTCTTGGAATGTTGGCCAATTCTTGGAATGTTTTCCAATTCTTGGAATGTTGGCCAATTCTTGGAATGTTGGCCAATTCTTGGAATGTTGGCCAATTCTTGGAATGTTTTCCAATTCTTGGAATGTTGGCCAATTCTTGGAATGTTGGCCAATTCTTGGAATGTTGGCCAATTCTTGGAATGTTGGCCAATTCTTGGAATGTTGGCCAATTCTTGGAATGTTGGCCAATTCTTGGAATGTTGGCCAATTCTTGGAATGTTTGGCCAATTCTTGGAATGTTGGCCAATTCTTGGAATGTTGGCCAATTCTTGGAATGTTGGCCAATTCTTGGAATGTTGGCCAATTCTTGGAATGTTGGCCAATTCTTGGAATGTTGGCCAATTCTTGGAATGTTGGCCAATTCTTGGAATGTTGGCCAATTCTTGGAATGTTGGCCAATTCTTGGAATGTTGGCCAATTCTTGGAATGTTGGCCAATTCTTGGAATGTTTTCCAATTCTTGGAATGTTGGCCAATTCTTGGAATGTTGGCCAATTCTTGGAATGTTGGCCAATTCTTGGAATGTTTTCCAATTCTTGGAATGTTGGCCAATTCTTGGAATGTTGGCCAATTCTTGGAATGTTGGCCAATTCTTGGAATGTTGGCCAATTCTTGGAATGTTGGCCAATTCTTGGAATGTTGGCCAATTCTTGGAATGTTTTCCAATTCTTGGAATGTTGGCCAATTCTTGGAATGTTGGCCAATTCTTGGAATGTTTTCCAATTCTTGGAATGTTGGCCAATTCTTGGAATGTTGGCCAATTCTTGGAATGTTGGCCAATTCTTGGAATGTTGGCCAATTCTTGGAATGTTGGCCAATTCTTGGAATGTTGGCCAATTCTTGGAATGTTGGCCAATTCTTGGAATGTTGGCCAATTCTTGGAATGTTGGCCAATTCTTGGAATGTTGGCCAATTCTTGGAATGTTGGCCAATTCTTGGAATGTTGGCCAATTCTTGGAATGTTGGCCAATTCTTGGAATGTTGGCCAATTCTTGGAATGTTGGCCAATTCTTGGAATGTTGGCCAATTCTTGGAATGTTGGCCAATTCTTGGAATGTTGGCCAATTCTTGGAATGTTTTCCAATTCTTGGAATGTTGGCCAATTCTTGGAATGTTGGCCAATTCTTGGAATGTTGGCCAATTCTTGGAATGTTTTCCAATTCTTGGAATGTTGGCCAATTCTTGGAATGTTTTCCAATTCTTGGAATGTTGGCCAATTCTTGGAATGTTGGCCAATTCTTGGAATGTTGGCCAATTCTTGGAATGTTTCCAATTCTTGGAATGTTGGCCAATTCTTGGAATGTTTCCAATTCTTGGAATGTTGGCCAATTCTTGGAATGTTGGCCAATTCTTGGAATGTTGGCCAATTCTTGGAATGTTTTCCAATTCTTGGAATGTTGGCCAATTCTTGGAATGTTTTCCAATTCTTGGAATGTTGGCCAATTCTTGGAATGTTTTCCAATTCTTGGAATGTTGGCCAATTCTTGGAATGTTGGCCAATTCTTGGAATGTTGGCCAATTCTTGGAATGTTGGCCAATTCTTGGAATGTTTTCCAATTCTTGGAATGTTGGCCAATTCTTGGAATGTTGGCCAATTCTTGGAATGTTGGCCAATTCTTGGAATGTTGGCCAATTCTTGGAATGTTGGCCAATTCTTGGAATGTTGGCCAATTCTTGGAATGTTGGCCAATTCTTGGAATGTTGGCCAATTCTTGGAATGTTGGCCAATTCTTGGAATGTTGGCCAATTCTTGGAATGTTGGCCAATTCTTGGAATGTTTTCCAATTCTTGGAATGTTGGCCAATTCTTGGAATGTTTTCCAATTCTTGGAATGTTTCCAATTCTTGGAATGTTGGCCAATTCTTGGAATGTTGGCCAATTCTTGGAATGTTGGCCAATTCTTGGAATGTTGGCCAATTCTTGGAATGTTGGCCAATTCTTGGAATGTTGGCCAATTCTTGGAATGTTTTCCAATTCTTGGAATGTTGGCCAATTCTTGGAATGTTGGCCAATTCTTGGAATGTTGGCCAATTCTTGGAATGTTGGCCAATTCTTGGAATGTTGGCCAATTCTTGGAATGTTGGCCAATTCTTGGAATGTTGGCCAATTCTTGGAATGTTGGCCAATTCTTGGAATGTTGGCCAATTCTTGGAATGTTGGCCAATTCTTGGAATGTTGGCCAATTCTTGGAATGTTGGCCAATTCTTGGAATGTTGGCCAATTCTTGGAATGTTGGCCAATTCTTGGAATGTTTTCCAATTCTTGGAATGTTTTCCAATTCTTGGAATGTTGGCCAATTCTTGGAATGTTGGCCAATTCTTGGAATGTTTTCCAATTCTTGGAATGTTTTCCAATTCTTGGAATGTTTTCCAATTCTTGGAATGTTGGCCAATTCTTGGAATGTTGGCCAATTCTTGGAATGTTGGCCAATTCTTGGAATGTTGGCCAATTCTTGGAATGTTGGCCAATTCTTGGAATGTTTCCAATTCTTGGAATGTTGGCCAATTCTTGGAATGTTTTCCAATTCTTGGAATGTTGGCCAATTCTTGGAATGTTTTCCAATTCTTGGAATGTTGGCCAATTCTTGGAATGTTGGCCAATTCTTGGAATGTTGGCCAATTCTTGGAATGTTGGCCAATTCTTGGAATGTTTCCAATTCTTGGAATGTTGGCCAATTCTTGGAATGTTTTCCAATTCTTGGAATGTTGGCCAATTCTTGGAATGTTGGCCAATTCTTGGAATGTTGGCCAATTCTTGGAATGTTTTCCAATTCTTGGAATGTTGGCCAATTCTTGGAATGTTGGCCAATTCTTGGAATGTTGGCCAATTCTTGGAATGTTGGCCAATTCTTGGAATGTTGGCCAATTCTTGGAATGTTGGCCAATTCTTGGAATGTTGGCCAATTCTTGGAATGTTGGCCAATTCTTGGAATGTTGGCCAATTCTTGGAATGTTGGCCAATTCTTGGAATGTTTTCCAATTCTTGGAATGTTGGCCAATTCTTGGAATGTTTTCCAATTCTTGGAATGTTGGCCAATTCTTGGAATGTTGGCCAATTCTTGGAATGTTTTCCAATTCTTGGAATGTTGGCCAATTCTTGGAATGTTGGCCAATTCTTGGAATGTTGGCCAATTCTTGGAATGTTGGCCAATTCTTGGAATGTTGGCCAATTCTTGGAATGTTGGCCAATTCTTGGAATGTTGGCCAATTCTTGGAATGTTGGCCAATTCTTGGAATGTTGGCCAATTCTTGGAATGTTGGCCAATTCTTGGAATGTTGGCCAATTCTTGGAATGTTGGCCAATTCTTGGAATGTTTTCCAATTCTTGGAATGTTGGCCAATTCTTGGAATGTTGGCCAATTCTTGGAATGTTGGCCAATTCTTGGAATGTTTTCCAATTCTTGGAATGTTGGCCAATTCTTGGAATGTTTTCCAATTCTTGGAATGTTGGCCAATTCTTGGAATGTTGGCCAATTCTTGGAATGTTGGCCAATTCTTGGAATGTTTTCCAATTCTTGGAATGTTGGCCAATTCTTGGAATGTTTTCCAATTCTTGGAATGTTGGCCAATTCTTGGAATGTTGGCCAATTCTTGGAATGTTGGCCAATTCTTGGAATGTTGGCCAATTCTTGGAATGTTGGCCAATTCTTGGAATGTTTTCCAATTCTTGGAATGTTGGCCAATTCTTGGAATGTTTTCCAATTCTTGGAATGTTGGCCAATTCTTGGAATGTTGGCCAATTCTTGGAATGTTGGCCAATTCTTGGAATGTTGGCCAATTCTTGGAATGTTTTCCAATTCTTGGAATGTTGGCCAATTCTTGGAATGTTTTCCAATTCTTGGAATGTTGGCCAATTCTTGGAATGTTGGCCAATTCTTGGAATGTTGGCCAATTCTTGGAATGTTTTCCAATTCTTGGAATGTTGGCCAATTCTTGGAATGTTGGCCAATTCTTGGAATGTTGGCCAATTCTTGGAATGTTGGCCAATTCTTGGAATGTTGGCCAATTCTTGGAATGTTGGCCAATTCTTGGAATGTTGGCCAATTCTTGGAATGTTTTCCAATTCTTGGAATGTTGGCCAATTCTTGGAATGTTGGCCAATTCTTGGAATGTTGGCCAATTCTTGGAATGTTGGCCAATTCTTGGAATGTTGGCCAATTCTTGGAATGTTTTCCAATTCTTGGAATGTTGGCCAATTCTTGGAATGTTGGCCAATTCTTGGAATGTTTTCCAATTCTTGGAATGTTGGCCAATTCTTGGAATGTTGGCCAATTCTTGGAATGTTGGCCAATTCTTGGAATGTTGGCCAATTCTTGGAATGTTGGCCAATTCTTGGAATGTTTTCCAATTCTTGGAATGTTGGCCAATTCTTGGAATGTTGGCCAATTCTTGGAATGTTGGCCAATTCTTGGAATGTTGGCCAATTCTTGGAATGTTGGCCAATTCTTGGAATGTTGGCCAATTCTTGGAATGTTGGCCAATTCTTGGAATGTTGGCCAATTCTTGGAATGTTTTCCAATTCTTGGAATGTTGGCCAATTCTTGGAATGTTGGCCAATTCTTGGAATGTTGGCCAATTCTTGGAATGTTTTCCAATTCTTGGAATGTTGGCCAATTCTTGGAATGTTGGCCAATTCTTGGAATGTTTTCCAATTCTTGGAATGTTGGCCAATTCTTGGAATGTTGGCCAATTCTTGGAATGTTGGCCAATTCTTGGAATGTTGGCCAATTCTTGGAATGTTGGCCAATTCTTGGAATGTTGGCCAATTCTTGGAATGTTGGCCAATTCTTGGAATGTTGGCCAATTCTTGGAATGTTGGCCAATTCTTGGAATGTTGGCCAATTCTTGGAATGTTTTCCAATTCTTGGAATGTTGGCCAATTCTTGGAATGTTTTCCAATTCTTGGAATGTTGGCCAATTCTTGGAATGTTGGCCAATTCTTGGAATGTTGGCCAATTCTTGGAATGTTTTCCAATTCTTGGAATGTTGGCCAATTCTTGGAATGTTGGCCAATTCTTGGAATGTTGGCCAATTCTTGGAATGTTGGCCAATTCTTGGAATGTTGGCCAATTCTTGGAATGTTTTCCAATTCTTGGAATGTTGGCCAATTCTTGGAATGTTTTCCAATTCTTGGAATGTTGGCCAATTCTTGGAATGTTTTCCAATTCTTGGAATGTTGGCCAATTCTTGGAATGTTGGCCAATTCTTGGAATGTTGGCCAATTCTTGGAATGTTGGCCAATTCTTGGAATGTTGGCCAATTCTTGGAATGTTTTCCAATTCTTGGAATGTTGGCCAATTCTTGGAATGTTGGCCAATTCTTGGAATGTTGGCCAATTCTTGGAATGTTTTCCAATTCTTGGAATGTTGGCCAATTCTTGGAATGTTGGCCAATTCTTGGAATGTTGGCCAATTCTTGGAATGTTTCCAATTCTTGGAATGTTGGCCAATTCTTGGAATGTTTTCCAATTCTTGGAATGTTGGCCAATTCTTGGAATGTTGGCCAATTCTTGGAATGTTGGCCAATTCTTGGAATGTTTCCAATTCTTGGAATGTTGGCCAATTCTTGGAATGTTGGCCAATTCTTGGAATGTTGGCCAATTCTTGGAATGTTGGCCAATTCTTGGAATGTTGGCCAATTCTTGGAATGTTTTCCAATTCTTGGAATGTTGGCCAATTCTTGGAATGTTGGCCAATTCTTGGAATGTTTTCCAATTCTTGGAATGTTGGCCAATTCTTGGAATGTTGGCCAATTCTTGGAATGTTGGCCAATTCTTGGAATGTTGGCCAATTCTTGGAATGTTGGCCAATTCTTGGAATGTTTTCCAATTCTTGGAATGTTGGCCAATTCTTGGAATGTTGGCCAATTCTTGGAATGTTTTCCAATTCTTGGAATGTTGGCCAATTCTTGGAATGTTGGCCAATTCTTGGAATGTTGGCCAATTCTTGGAATGTTGGCCAATTCTTGGAATGTTGGCCAATTCTTGGAATGTTGGCCAATTCTTGGAATGTTGGCCAATTCTTGGAATGTTGGCCAATTCTTGGAATGTTGGCCAATTCTTGGAATGTTTTCCAATTCTTGGAATGTTGGCCAATTCTTGGAATGTTTTCCAATTCTTGGAATGTTGGCCAATTCTTGGAATGTTGGCCAATTCTTGGAATGTTGGCCAATTCTTGGAATGTTGGCCAATTCTTGGAATGTTGGCCAATTCTTGGAATGTTGGCCAATTCTTGGAATGTTGGCCAATTCTTGGAATGTTTCCAATTCTTGGAATGTTGGCCAATTCTTGGAATGTTGGCCAATTCTTGGAATGTTTTCCAATTCTTGGAATGTTTTCCAATTCTTGGAATGTTGGCCAATTCTTGGAATGTTGGCCAATTCTTGGAATGTTGGCCAATTCTTGGAATGTTGGCCAATTCTTGGAATGTTTTCCAATTCTTGGAATGTTGGCCAATTCTTGGAATGTTGGCCAATTCTTGGAATGTTGGCCAATTCTTGGAATGTTGGCCAATTCTTGGAATGTTGGCCAATTCTTGGAATGTTGGCCAATTCTTGGAATGTTGGCCAATTCTTGGAATGTTGGCCAATTCTTGGAATGTTGGCCAATTCTTGGAATGTTTTCCAATTCTTGGAATGTTGGCCAATTCTTGGAATGTTTTCCAATTCTTGGAATGTTGGCCAATTCTTGGAATGTTTTCCAATTCTTGGAATGTTGGCCAATTCTTGGAATGTTTTCCAATTCTTGGAATGTTGGCCAATTCTTGGAATGTTGGCCAATTCTTGGAATGTTGGCCAATTCTTGGAATGTTGGCCAATTCTTGGAATGTTGGCCAATTCTTGGAATGTTGGCCAATTCTTGGAATGTTGGCCAATTCTTGGAATGTTGGCCAATTCTTGGAATGTTGGCCAATTCTTGGAATGTTGGCCAATTCTTGGAATGTTGGCCAATTCTTGGAATGTTTTCCAATTCTTGGAATGTTGGCCAATTCTTGGAATGTTGGCCAATTCTTGGAATGTTTTCCAATTCTTGGAATGTTGGCCAATTCTTGGAATGTTGGCCAATTCTTGGAATGTTGGCCAATTCTTGGAATGTTGGCCAATTCTTGGAATGTTGGCCAATTCTTGGAATGTTGGCCAATTCTTGGAATGTTGGCCAATTCTTGGAATGTTGGCCAATTCTTGGAATGTTGGCCAATTCTTGGAATGTTTTCCAATTCTTGGAATGTTGGCCAATTCTTGGAATGTTGGCCAATTCTTGGAATGTTGGCCAATTCTTGGAATGTTGGCCAATTCTTGGAATGTTTTCCAATTCTTGGAATGTTGGCCAATTCTTGGAATGTTGGCCAATTCTTGGAATGTTTTCCAATTCTTGGAATGTTTTCCAATTCTTGGAATGTTGGCCAATTCTTGGAATGTTTTCCAATTCTTGGAATGTTGGCCAATTCTTGGAATGTTGGCCAATTCTTGGAATGTTGGCCAATTCTTGGAATGTTGGCCAATTCTTGGAATGTTGGCCAATTCTTGGAATGTTGGCCAATTCTTGGAATGTTGGCCAATTCTTGGAATGTTTTCCAATTCTTGGAATGTTGGCCAATTCTTGGAATGTTTTCCAATTCTTGGAATGTTGGCCAATTCTTGGAATGTTTTCCAATTCTTGGAATGTTGGCCAATTCTTGGAATGTTTTCCAATTCTTGGAATGTTGGCCAATTCTTGGAATGTTTTCCAATTCTTGGAATGTTGGCCAATTCTTGGAATGTTGGCCAATTCTTGGAATGTTGGCCAATTCTTGGAATGTTTTCCAATTCTTGGAATGTTGGCCAATTCTTGGAATGTTGGCCAATTCTTGGAATGTTGGCCAATTCTTGGAATGTTGGCCAATTCTTGGAATGTTGGCCAATTCTTGGAATGTTTCCAATTCTTGGAATGTTGGCCAATTCTTGGAATGTTGGCCAATTCTTGGAATGTTGGCCAATTCTTGGAATGTTGGCCAATTCTTGGAATGTTGGCCAATTCTTGGAATGTTTTCCAATTCTTGGAATGTTGGCCAATTCTTGGAATGTTGGCCAATTCTTGGAATGTTGGCCAATTCTTGGAATGTTGGCCAATTCTTGGAATGTTGGCCAATTCTTGGAATGTTTTCCAATTCTTGGAATGTTGGCCAATTCTTGGAATGTTTTCCAATTCTTGGAATGTTGGCCAATTCTTGGAATGTTTTCCAATTCTTGGAATGTTGGCCAATTCTTGGAATGTTGGCCAATTCTTGGAATGTTGGCCAATTCTTGGAATGTTTTCCAATTCTTGGAATGTTGGCCAATTCTTGGAATGTTGGCCAATTCTTGGAATGTTGGCCAATTCTTGGAATGTTGGCCAATTCTTGGAATGTTGGCCAATTCTTGGAATGTTTTCCAATTCTTGGAATGTTGGCCAATTCTTGGAATGTTGGCCAATTCTTGGAATGTTGGCCAATTCTTGGAATGTTGGCCAATTCTTGGAATGTTGGCCAATTCTTGGAATGTTGGCCAATTCTTGGAATGTTGGCCAATTCTTGGAATGTTGGCCAATTCTTGGAATGTTGGCCAATTCTTGGAATGTTGGCCAATTCTTGGAATGTTGGCCAATTCTTGGAATGTTGGCCAATTCTTGGAATGTTGGCCAATTCTTGGAATGTTGGCCAATTCTTGGAATGTTGGCCAATTCTTGGAATGTTGGCCAATTCTTGGAATGTTGGCCAATTCTTGGAATGTTGGCCAATTCTTGGAATGTTTTCCAATTCTTGGAATGTTGGCCAATTCTTGGAATGTTTTCCAATTCTTGGAATGTTGGCCAATTCTTGGAATGTTGGCCAATTCTTGGAATGTTGGCCAATTCTTGGAATGTTGGCCAATTCTTGGAATGTTGGCCAATTCTTGGAATGTTGGCCAATTCTTGGAATGTTGGCCAATTCTTGGAATGTTGGCCAATTCTTGGAATGTTGGCCAATTCTTGGAATGTTGGCCAATTCTTGGAATGTTGGCCAATTCTTGGAATGTTGGCCAATTCTTGGAATGTTGGCCAATTCTTGGAATGTTTTCCAATTCTTGGAATGTTGGCCAATTCTTGGAATGTTGGCCAATTCTTGGAATGTTGGCCAATTCTTGGAATGTTGGCCAATTCTTGGAATGTTGGCCAATTCTTGGAATGTTGGCCAATTCTTGGAATGTTGGCCAATTCTTGGAATGTTGGCCAATTCTTGGAATGTTGGCCAATTCTTGGAATGTTGGCCAATTCTTGGAATGTTGGCCAATTCTTGGAATGTTGGCCAATTCTTGGAATGTTGGCCAATTCTTGGAATGTTGGCCAATTCTTGGAATGTTGGCCAATTCTTGGAATGTTGGCCAATTCTTGGAATGTTGGCCAATTCTTGGAATGTTGGCCAATTCTTGGAATGTTGGCCAATTCTTGGAATGTTGGCCAATTCTTGGAATGTTGGCCAATTCTTGGAATGTTGGCCAATTCTTGGAATGTTGGCCAATTCTTGGAATGTTGGCCAATTCTTGGAATGTTGGCCAATTCTTGGAATGTTGGCCAATTCTTGGAATGTTTTCCAATTCTTGGAATGTTGGCCAATTCTTGGAATGTTTTCCAATTCTTGGAATGTTGGCCAATTCTTGGAATGTTTCCAATTCTTGGAATGTTGGCCAATTCTTGGAATGTTGGCCAATTCTTGGAATGTTGGCCAATTCTTGGAATGTTTTCCAATTCTTGGAATGTTGGCCAATTCTTGGAATGTTGGCCAATTCTTGGAATGTTGGCCAATTCTTGGAATGTTGGCCAATTCTTGGAATGTTGGCCAATTCTTGGAATGTTGGCCAATTCTTGGAATGTTGGCCAATTCTTGGAATGTTGGCCAATTCTTGGAATGTTGGCCAATTCTTGGAATGTTGGCCAATTCTTGGAATGTTGGCCAATTCTTGGAATGTTTTCCAATTCTTGGAATGTTGGCCAATTCTTGGAATGTTGGCCAATTCTTGGAATGTTTTCCAATTCTTGGAATGTTGGCCAATTCTTGGAATGTTGGCCAATTCTTGGAATGTTGGCCAATTCTTGGAATGTTGGCCAATTCTTGGAATGTTGGCCAATTCTTGGAATGTTGGCCAATTCTTGGAATGTTGGCCAATTCTTGGAATGTTGGCCAATTCTTGGAATGTTGGCCAATTCTTGGAATGTTGGCCAATTCTTGGAATGTTGGCCAATTCTTGGAATGTTGGCCAATTCTTGGAATGTTGGCCAATTCTTGGAATGTTGGCCAATTCTTGGAATGTTGGCCAATTCTTGGAATGTTGGCCAATTCTTGGAATGTTGGCCAATTCTTGGAATGTTGGCCAATTCTTGGAATGTTGGCCAATTCTTGGAATGTTTTCCAATTCTTGGAATGTTGGCCAATTCTTGGAATGTTGGCCAATTCTTGGAATGTTGGCCAATTCTTGGAATGTTGGCCAATTCTTGGAATGTTGGCCAATTCTTGGAATGTTGGCCAATTCTTGGAATGTTGGCCAATTCTTGGAATGTTGGCCAATTCTTGGAATGTTGGCCAATTCTTGGAATGTTGGCCAATTCTTGGAATGTTGGCCAATTCTTGGAATGTTTTCCAATTCTTGGAATGTTGGCCAATTCTTGGAATGTTGGCCAATTCTTGGAATGTTGGCCAATTCTTGGAATGTTGGCCAATTCTTGGAATGTTGGCCAATTCTTGGAATGTTGGCCAATTCTTGGAATGTTGGCCAATTCTTGGAATGTTGGCCAATTCTTGGAATGTTGGCCAATTCTTGGAATGTTGGCCAATTCTTGGAATGTTGGCCAATTCTTGGAATGTTGGCCAATTCTTGGAATGTTGGCCAATTCTTGGAATGTTGGCCAATTCTTGGAATGTTGGCCAATTCTTGGAATGTTTTCCAATTCTTGGAATGTTGGCCAATTCTTGGAATGTTGGCCAATTCTTGGAATGTTGGCCAATTCTTGGAATGTTTTCCAATTCTTGGAATGTTGGCCAATTCTTGGAATGTTGGCCAATTCTTGGAATGTTGGCCAATTCTTGGAATGTTGGCCAATTCTTGGAATGTTGGCCAATTCTTGGAATGTTGGCCAATTCTTGGAATGTTGGCCAATTCTTGGAATGTTGGCCAATTCTTGGAATGTTGGCCAATTCTTGGAATGTTGGCCAATTCTTGGAATGTTGGCCAATTCTTGGAATGTTGGCCAATTCTTGGAATGTTGGCCAATTCTTGGAATGTTGGCCAATTCTTGGAATGTTGGCCAATTCTTGGAATGTTGGCCAATTCTTGGAATGTTTTCCAATTCTTGGAATGTTGGCCAATTCTTGGAATGTTGGCCAATTCTTGGAATGTTGGCCAATTCTTGGAATGTTGGCCAATTCTTGGAATGTTGGCCAATTCTTGGAATGTTTTCCAATTCTTGGAATGTTGGCCAATTCTTGGAATGTTGGCCAATTCTTGGAATGTTGGCCAATTCTTGGAATGTTTTCCAATTCTTGGAATGTTGGCCAATTCTTGGAATGTTGGCCAATTCTTGGAATGTTGGCCAATTCTTGGAATGTTGGCCAATTCTTGGAATGTTGGCCAATTCTTGGAATGTTGGCCAATTCTTGGAATGTTGGCCAATTCTTGGAATGTTGGCCAATTCTTGGAATGTTTTCCAATTCTTGGAATGTTGGCCAATTCTTGGAATGTTGGCCAATTCTTGGAATGTTGGCCAATTCTTGGAATGTTGGCCAATTCTTGGAATGTTGGCCAATTCTTGGAATGTTGGCCAATTCTTGGAATGTTGGCCAATTCTTGGAATGTTGGCCAATTCTTGGAATGTTGGCCAATTCTTGGAATGTTTTCCAATTCTTGGAATGTTGGCCAATTCTTGGAATGTTGGCCAATTCTTGGAATGTTGGCCAATTCTTGGAATGTTGGCCAATTCTTGGAATGTTGGCCAATTCTTGGAATGTTTTCCAATTCTTGGAATGTTGGCCAATTCTTGGAATGTTTTCCAATTCTTGGAATGTTGGCCAATTCTTGGAATGTTGGCCAATTCTTGGAATGTTGGCCAATTCTTGGAATGTTTTCCAATTCTTGGAATGTTGGCCAATTCTTGGAATGTTGGCCAATTCTTGGAATGTTGGCCAATTCTTGGAATGTTGGCCAATTCTTGGAATGTTGGCCAATTCTTGGAATGTTTTCCAATTCTTGGAATGTTGGCCAATTCTTGGAATGTTGGCCAATTCTTGGAATGTTGGCCAATTCTTGGAATGTTGGCCAATTCTTGGAATGTTGGCCAATTCTTGGAATGTTTTCCAATTCTTGGAATGTTGGCCAATTCTTGGAATGTTTTCCAATTCTTGGAATGTTGGCCAATTCTTGGAATGTTGGCCAATTCTTGGAATGTTGGCCAATTCTTGGAATGTTTCCAATTCTTGGAATGTTGGCCAATTCTTGGAATGTTGGCCAATTCTTGGAATGTTGGCCAATTCTTGGAATGTTGGCCAATTCTTGGAATGTTGGCCAATTCTTGGAATGTTTTCCAATTCTTGGAATGTTGGCCAATTCTTGGAATGTTGGCCAATTCTTGGAATGTTGGCCAATTCTTGGAATGTTTCCAATTCTTGGAATGTTGGCCAATTCTTGGAATGTTGGCCAATTCTTGGAATGTTGGCCAATTCTTGGAATGTTTTCCAATTCTTGGAATGTTGGCCAATTCTTGGAATGTTGGCCAATTCTTGGAATGTTGGCCAATTCTTGGAATGTTGGCCAATTCTTGGAATGTTTTCCAATTCTTGGAATGTTTTCCAATTCTTGGAATGTTGGCCAATTCTTGGAATGTTGGCCAATTCTTGGAATGTTTTCCAATTCTTGGAATGTTGGCCAATTCTTGGAATGTTGGCCAATTCTTGGAATGTTGGCCAATTCTTGGAATGTTGGCCAATTCTTGGAATGTTGGCCAATTCTTGGAATGTTGGCCAATTCTTGGAATGTTGGCCAATTCTTGGAATGTTGGCCAATTCTTGGAATGTTGGCCAATTCTTGGAATGTTTTCCAATTCTTGGAATGTTGGCCAATTCTTGGAATGTTGGCCAATTCTTGGAATGTTGGCCAATTCTTGGAATGTTGGCCAATTCTTGGAATGTTGGCCAATTCTTGGAATGTTGGCCAATTCTTGGAATGTTGGCCAATTCTTGGAATGTTGGCCAATTCTTGGAATGTTGGCCAATTCTTGGAATGTTGGCCAATTCTTGGAATGTTGGCCAATTCTTGGAATGTTGGCCAATTCTTGGAATGTTGGCCAATTCTTGGAATGTTTTCCAATTCTTGGAATGTTGGCCAATTCTTGGAATGTTGGCCAATTCTTGGAATGTTTCCAATTCTTGGAATGTTGGCCAATTCTTGGAATGTTGGCCAATTCTTGGAATGTTGGCCAATTCTTGGAATGTTGGCCAATTCTTGGAATGTTGGCCAATTCTTGGAATGTTTTCCAATTCTTGGAATGTTGGCCAATTCTTGGAATGTTGGCCAATTCTTGGAATGTTGGCCAATTCTTGGAATGTTGGCCAATTCTTGGAATGTTGGCCAATTCTTGGAATGTTGGCCAATTCTTGGAATGTTGGCCAATTCTTGGAATGTTGGCCAATTCTTGGAATGTTGGCCAATTCTTGGAATGTTGGCCAATTCTTGGAATGTTGGCCAATTCTTGGAATGTTGGCCAATTCTTGGAATGTTGGCCAATTCTTGGAATGTTGGCCAATTCTTGGAATGTTGGCCAATTCTTGGAATGTTGGCCAATTCTTGGAATGTTGGCCAATTCTTGGAATGTTGGCCAATTCTTGGAATGTTGGCCAATTCTTGGAATGTTGGCCAATTCTTGGAATGTTGGCCAATTCTTGGAATGTTGGCCAATTCTTGGAATGTTGGCCAATTCTTGGAATGTTGGCCAATTCTTGGAATGTTGGCCAATTCTTGGAATGTTGGCCAATTCTTGGAATGTTGGCCAATTCTTGGAATGTTGGCCAATTCTTGGAATGTTGGCCAATTCTTGGAATGTTGGCCAATTCTTGGAATGTTGGCCAATTCTTGGAATGTTGGCCAATTCTTGGAATGTTGGCCAATTCTTGGAATGTTGGCCAATTCTTGGAATGTTGGCCAATTCTTGGAATGTTGGCCAATTCTTGGAATGTTGGCCAATTCTTGGAATGTTGGCCAATTCTTGGAATGTTTTCCAATTCTTGGAATGTTTTCCAATTCTTGGAATGTTGGCCAATTCTTGGAATGTTGGCCAATTCTTGGAATGTTGGCCAATTCTTGGAATGTTGGCCAATTCTTGGAATGTTGGCCAATTCTTGGAATGTTGGCCAATTCTTGGAATGTTGGCCAATTCTTGGAATGTTGGCCAATTCTTGGAATGTTGGCCAATTCTTGGAATGTTGGCCAATTCTTGGAATGTTGGCCAATTCTTGGAATGTTGGCCAATTCTTGGAATGTTGGCCAATTCTTGGAATGTTGGCCAATTCTTGGAATGTTGGCCAATTCTTGGAATGTTGGCCAATTCTTGGAATGTTGGCCAATTCTTGGAATGTTGGCCAATTCTTGGAATGTTGGCCAATTCTTGGAATGTTTTCCAATTCTTGGAATGTTGGCCAATTCTTGGAATGTTGGCCAATTCTTGGAATGTTGGCCAATTCTTGGAATGTTGGCCAATTCTTGGAATGTTGGCCAATTCTTGGAATGTTGGCCAATTCTTGGAATGTTGGCCAATTCTTGGAATGTTGGCCAATTCTTGGAATGTTGGCCAATTCTTGGAATGTTGGCCAATTCTTGGAATGTTGGCCAATTCTTGGAATGTTGGCCAATTCTTGGAATGTTGGCCAATTCTTGGAATGTTGGCCAATTCTTGGAATGTTGGCCAATTCTTGGAATGTTGGCCAATTCTTGGAATGTTGGCCAATTCTTGGAATGTTGGCCAATTCTTGGAATGTTGGCCAATTCTTGGAATGTTGGCCAATTCTTGGAATGTTGGCCAATTCTTGGAATGTTGGCCAATTCTTGGAATGTTTTCCAATTCTTGGAATGTTGGCCAATTCTTGGAATGTTGGCCAATTCTTGGAATGTTGGCCAATTCTTGGAATGTTGGCCAATTCTTGGAATGTTGGCCAATTCTTGGAATGTTGGCCAATTCTTGGAATGTTGGCCAATTCTTGGAATGTTGGCCAATTCTTGGAATGTTGGCCAATTCTTGGAATGTTGGCCAATTCTTGGAATGTTGGCCAATTCTTGGAATGTTGGCCAATTCTTGGAATGTTTTCCAATTCTTGGAATGTTGGCCAATTCTTGGAATGTTTTCCAATTCTTGGAATGTTGGCCAATTCTTGGAATGTTGGCCAATTCTTGGAATGTTGGCCAATTCTTGGAATGTTGGCCAATTCTTGGAATGTTGGCCAATTCTTGGAATGTTGGCCAATTCTTGGAATGTTGGCCAATTCTTGGAATGTTTTCCAATTCTTGGAATGTTGGCCAATTCTTGGAATGTTGGCCAATTCTTGGAATGTTGGCCAATTCTTGGAATGTTGGCCAATTCTTGGAATGTTGGCCAATTCTTGGAATGTTGGCCAATTCTTGGAATGTTGGCCAATTCTTGGAATGTTGGCCAATTCTTGGAATGTTGGCCAATTCTTGGAATGTTGGCCAATTCTTGGAATGTTGGCCAATTCTTGGAATGTTGGCCAATTCTTGGAATGTTGGCCAATTCTTGGAATGTTTTCCAATTCTTGGAATGTTTCCAATTCTTGGAATGTTGGCCAATTCTTGGAATGTTGGCCAATTCTTGGAATGTTGGCCAATTCTTGGAATGTTGGCCAATTCTTGGAATGTTGGCCAATTCTTGGAATGTTGGCCAATTCTTGGAATGTTGGCCAATTCTTGGAATGTTGGCCAATTCTTGGAATGTTGGCCAATTCTTGGAATGTTGGCCAATTCTTGGAATGTTGGCCAATTCTTGGAATGTTGGCCAATTCTTGGAATGTTGGCCAATTCTTGGAATGTTGGCCAATTCTTGGAATGTTGGCCAATTCTTGGAATGTTGGCCAATTCTTGGAATGTTGGCCAATTCTTGGAATGTTGGCCAATTCTTGGAATGTTGGCCAATTCTTGGAATGTTGGCCAATTCTTGGAATGTTGGCCAATTCTTGGAATGTTGGCCAATTCTTGGAATGTTGGCCAATTCTTGGAATGTTTTCCAATTCTTGGAATGTTGGCCAATTCTTGGAATGTTGGCCAATTCTTGGAATGTTGGCCAATTCTTGGAATGTTGGCCAATTCTTGGAATGTTGGCCAATTCTTGGAATGTTGGCCAATTCTTGGAATGTTGGCCAATTCTTGGAATGTTGGCCAATTCTTGGAATGTTGGCCAATTCTTGGAATGTTGGCCAATTCTTGGAATGTTGGCCAATTCTTGGAATGTTGGCCAATTCTTGGAATGTTGGCCAATTCTTGGAATGTTGGCCAATTCTTGGAATGTTGGCCAATTCTTGGAATGTTGGCCAATTCTTGGAATGTTGGCCAATTCTTGGAATGTTGGCCAATTCTTGGAATGTTGGCCAATTCTTGGAATGTTGGCCAATTCTTGGAATGTTGGCCAATTCTTGGAATGTTGGCCAATTCTTGGAATGTTGGCCAATTCTTGGAATGTTGGCCAATTCTTGGAATGTTGGCCAATTCTTGGAATGTTGGCCAATTCTTGGAATGTTGGCCAATTCTTGGAATGTTTTCCAATTCTTGGAATGTTTTCCAATTCTTGGAATGTTTTCCAATTCTTGGAATGTTGGCCAATTCTTGGAATGTTTTCCAATTCTTGGAATGTTGGCCAATTCTTGGAATGTTGGCCAATTCTTGGAATGTTGGCCAATTCTTGGAATGTTGGCCAATTCTTGGAATGTTGGCCAATTCTTGGAATGTTGGCCAATTCTTGGAATGTTGGCCAATTCTTGGAATGTTGGCCAATTCTTGGAATGTTGGCCAATTCTTGGAATGTTGGCCAATTCTTGGAATGTTGGCCAATTCTTGGAATGTTGGCCAATTCTTGGAATGTTGGCCAATTCTTGGAATGTTGGCCAATTCTTGGAATGTTGGCCAATTCTTGGAATGTTGGCCAATTCTTGGAATGTTGGCCAATTCTTGGAATGTTGGCCAATTCTTGGAATGTTGGCCAATTCTTGGAATGTTGGCCAATTCTTGGAATGTTGGCCAATTCTTGGAATGTTGGCCAATTCTTGGAATGTTGGCCAATTCTTGGAATGTTGGCCAATTCTTGGAATGTTGGCCAATTCTTGGAATGTTGGCCAATTCTTGGAATGTTTTCCAATTCTTGGAATGTTGGCCAATTCTTGGAATGTTTTCCAATTCTTGGAATGTTGGCCAATTCTTGGAATGTTGGCCAATTCTTGGAATGTTGGCCAATTCTTGGAATGTTGGCCAATTCTTGGAATGTTGGCCAATTCTTGGAATGTTGGCCAATTCTTGGAATGTTGGCCAATTCTTGGAATGTTGGCCAATTCTTGGAATGTTGGCCAATTCTTGGAATGTTGGCCAATTCTTGGAATGTTGGCCAATTCTTGGAATGTTGGCCAATTCTTGGAATGTTGGCCAATTCTTGGAATGTTGGCCAATTCTTGGAATGTTGGCCAATTCTTGGAATGTTGGCCAATTCTTGGAATGTTTTCCAATTCTTGGAATGTTGGCCAATTCTTGGAATGTTGGCCAATTCTTGGAATGTTGGCCAATTCTTGGAATGTTGGCCAATTCTTGGAATGTTGGCCAATTCTTGGAATGTTGGCCAATTCTTGGAATGTTGGCCAATTCTTGGAATGTTTTCCAATTCTTGGAATGTTGGCCAATTCTTGGAATGTTGGCCAATTCTTGGAATGTTGGCCAATTCTTGGAATGTTGGCCAATTCTTGGAATGTTGGCCAATTCTTGGAATGTTGGCCAATTCTTGGAATGTTGGCCAATTCTTGGAATGTTGGCCAATTCTTGGAATGTTGGCCAATTCTTGGAATGTTGGCCAATTCTTGGAATGTTGGCCAATTCTTGGAATGTTGGCCAATTCTTGGAATGTTGGCCAATTCTTGGAATGTTGGCCAATTCTTGGAATGTTGGCCAATTCTTGGAATGTTGGCCAATTCTTGGAATGTTGGCCAATTCTTGGAATGTTGGCCAATTCTTGGAATGTTGGCCAATTCTTGGAATGTTGGCCAATTCTTGGAATGTTGGCCAATTCTTGGAATGTTTTCCAATTCTTGGAATGTTGGCCAATTCTTGGAATGTTGGCCAATTCTTGGAATGTTGGCCAATTCTTGGAATGTTGGCCAATTCTTGGAATGTTGGCCAATTCTTGGAATGTTGGCCAATTCTTGGAATGTTGGCCAATTCTTGGAATGTTGGCCAATTCTTGGAATGTTGGCCAATTCTTGGAATGTTGGCCAATTCTTGGAATGTTGGCCAATTCTTGGAATGTTGGCCAATTCTTGGAATGTTGGCCAATTCTTGGAATGTTGGCCAATTCTTGGAATGTTGGCCAATTCTTGGAATGTTGGCCAATTCTTGGAATGTTGGCCAATTCTTGGAATGTTGGCCAATTCTTGGAATGTTGGCCAATTCTTGGAATGTTGGCCAATTCTTGGAATGTTGGCCAATTCTTGGAATGTTGGCCAATTCTTGGAATGTTGGCCAATTCTTGGAATGTTGGCCAATTCTTGGAATGTTGGCCAATTCTTGGAATGTTGGCCAATTCTTGGAATGTTTTCCAATTCTTGGAATGTTGGCCAATTCTTGGAATGTTGGCCAATTCTTGGAATGTTGGCCAATTCTTGGAATGTTGGCCAATTCTTGGAATGTTGGCCAATTCTTGGAATGTTGGCCAATTCTTGGAATGTTGGCCAATTCTTGGAATGTTGGCCAATTCTTGGAATGTTGGCCAATTCTTGGAATGTTGGCCAATTCTTGGAATGTTGGCCAATTCTTGGAATGTTGGCCAATTCTTGGAATGTTGGCCAATTCTTGGAATGTTGGCCAATTCTTGGAATGTTGGCCAATTCTTGGAATGTTGGCCAATTCTTGGAATGTTGGCCAATTCTTGGAATGTTGGCCAATTCTTGGAATGTTGGCCAATTCTTGGAATGTTGGCCAATTCTTGGAATGTTGGCCAATTCTTGGAATGTTGGCCAATTCTTGGAATGTTGGCCAATTCTTGGAATGTTGGCCAATTCTTGGAATGTTGGCCAATTCTTGGAATGTTGGCCAATTCTTGGAATGTTGGCCAATTCTTGGAATGTTGGCCAATTCTTGGAATGTTGGCCAATTCTTGGAATGTTGGCCAATTCTTGGAATGTTGGCCAATTCTTGGAATGTTTTCCAATTCTTGGAATGTTGGCCAATTCTTGGAATGTTGGCCAATTCTTGGAATGTTGGCCAATTCTTGGAATGTTGGCCAATTCTTGGAATGTTGGCCAATTCTTGGAATGTTGGCCAATTCTTGGAATGTTGGCCAATTCTTGGAATGTTGGCCAATTCTTGGAATGTTGGCCAATTCTTGGAATGTTGGCCAATTCTTGGAATGTTGGCCAATTCTTGGAATGTTGGCCAATTCTTGGAATGTTGGCCAATTCTTGGAATGTTGGCCAATTCTTGGAATGTTGGCCAATTCTTGGAATGTTTTCCAATTCTTGGAATGTTGGCCAATTCTTGGAATGTTTTCCAATTCTTGGAATGTTGGCCAATTCTTGGAATGTTGGCCAATTCTTGGAATGTTGGCCAATTCTTGGAATGTTGGCCAATTCTTGGAATGTTGGCCAATTCTTGGAATGTTGGCCAATTCTTGGAATGTTGGCCAATTCTTGGAATGTTGGCCAATTCTTGGAATGTTGGCCAATTCTTGGAATGTTGGCCAATTCTTGGAATGTTGGCCAATTCTTGGAATGTTGGCCAATTCTTGGAATGTTGGCCAATTCTTGGAATGTTGGCCAATTCTTGGAATGTTGGCCAATTCTTGGAATGTTGGCCAATTCTTGGAATGTTGGCCAATTCTTGGAATGTTGGCCAATTCTTGGAATGTTGGCCAATTCTTGGAATGTTGGCCAATTCTTGGAATGTTGGCCAATTCTTGGAATGTTGGCCAATTCTTGGAATGTTGGCCAATTCTTGGAATGTTGGCCAATTCTTGGAATGTTGGCCAATTCTTGGAATGTTGGCCAATTCTTGGAATGTTGGCCAATTCTTGGAATGTTGGCCAATTCTTGGAATGTTGGCCAATTCTTGGAATGTTGGCCAATTCTTGGAATGTTGGCCAATTCTTGGAATGTTGGCCAATTCTTGGAATGTTGGCCAATTCTTGGAATGTTGGCCAATTCTTGGAATGTTGGCCAATTCTTGGAATGTTGGCCAATTCTTGGAATGTTGGCCAATTCTTGGAATGTTGGCCAATTCTTGGAATGTTGGCCAATTCTTGGAATGTTGGCCAATTCTTGGAATGTTGGCCAATTCTTGGAATGTTGGCCAATTCTTGGAATGTTGGCCAATTCTTGGAATGTTGGCCAATTCTTGGAATGTTGGCCAATTCTTGGAATGTTGGCCAATTCTTGGAATGTTGGCCAATTCTTGGAATGTTGGCCAATTCTTGGAATGTTTTCCAATTCTTGGAATGTTGGCCAATTCTTGGAATGTTTTCCAATTCTTGGAATGTTGGCCAATTCTTGGAATGTTTTCCAATTCTTGGAATGTTGGCCAATTCTTGGAATGTTGGCCAATTCTTGGAATGTTGGCCAATTCTTGGAATGTTGGCCAATTCTTGGAATGTTGGCCAATTCTTGGAATGTTGGCCAATTCTTGGAATGTTGGCCAATTCTTGGAATGTTGGCCAATTCTTGGAATGTTGGCCAATTCTTGGAATGTTGGCCAATTCTTGGAATGTTGGCCAATTCTTGGAATGTTGGCCAATTCTTGGAATGTTGGCCAATTCTTGGAATGTTGGCCAATTCTTGGAATGTTGGCCAATTCTTGGAATGTTGGCCAATTCTTGGAATGTTGGCCAATTCTTGGAATGTTGGCCAATTCTTGGAATGTTGGCCAATTCTTGGAATGTTGGCCAATTCTTGGAATGTTTTCCAATTCTTGGAATGTTGGCCAATTCTTGGAATGTTGGCCAATTCTTGGAATGTTGGCCAATTCTTGGAATGTTGGCCAATTCTTGGAATGTTGGCCAATTCTTGGAATGTTGGCCAATTCTTGGAATGTTGGCCAATTCTTGGAATGTTGGCCAATTCTTGGAATGTTGGCCAATTCTTGGAATGTTGGCCAATTCTTGGAATGTTGGCCAATTCTTGGAATGTTTCCAATTCTTGGAATGTTGGCCAATTCTTGGAATGTTGGCCAATTCTTGGAATGTTGGCCAATTCTTGGAATGTTGGCCAATTCTTGGAATGTTGGCCAATTCTTGGAATGTTGGCCAATTCTTGGAATGTTGGCCAATTCTTGGAATGTTGGCCAATTCTTGGAATGTTGGCCAATTCTTGGAATGTTGGCCAATTCTTGGAATGTTGGCCAATTCTTGGAATGTTGGCCAATTCTTGGAATGTTGGCCAATTCTTGGAATGTTGGCCAATTCTTGGAATGTTGGCCAATTCTTGGAATGTTGGCCAATTCTTGGAATGTTTTCCAATTCTTGGAATGTTGGCCAATTCTTGGAATGTTGGCCAATTCTTGGAATGTTGGCCAATTCTTGGAATGTTTTCCAATTCTTGGAATGTTGGCCAATTCTTGGAATGTTGGCCAATTCTTGGAATGTTGGCCAATTCTTGGAATGTTGGCCAATTCTTGGAATGTTGGCCAATTCTTGGAATGTTGGCCAATTCTTGGAATGTTGGCCAATTCTTGGAATGTTGGCCAATTCTTGGAATGTTGGCCAATTCTTGGAATGTTGGCCAATTCTTGGAATGTTGGCCAATTCTTGGAATGTTGGCCAATTCTTGGAATGTTGGCCAATTCTTGGAATGTTGGCCAATTCTTGGAATGTTGGCCAATTCTTGGAATGTTGGCCAATTCTTGGAATGTTGGCCAATTCTTGGAATGTTGGCCAATTCTTGGAATGTTGGCCAATTCTTGGAATGTTGGCCAATTCTTGGAATGTTGGCCAATTCTTGGAATGTTGGCCAATTCTTGGAATGTTGGCCAATTCTTGGAATGTTGGCCAATTCTTGGAATGTTGGCCAATTCTTGGAATGTTGGCCAATTCTTGGAATGTTGGCCAATTCTTGGAATGTTGGCCAATTCTTGGAATGTTGGCCAATTCTTGGAATGTTGGCCAATTCTTGGAATGTTGGCCAATTCTTGGAATGTTGGCCAATTCTTGGAATGTTGGCCAATTCTTGGAATGTTGGCCAATTCTTGGAATGTTGGCCAATTCTTGGAATGTTGGCCAATTCTTGGAATGTTGGCCAATTCTTGGAATGTTGGCCAATTCTTGGAATGTTGGCCAATTCTTGGAATGTTGGCCAATTCTTGGAATGTTGGCCAATTCTTGGAATGTTGGCCAATTCTTGGAATGTTGGCCAATTCTTGGAATGTTGGCCAATTCTTGGAATGTTGGCCAATTCTTGGAATGTTGGCCAATTCTTGGAATGTTGGCCAATTCTTGGAATGTTGGCCAATTCTTGGAATGTTGGCCAATTCTTGGAATGTTGGCCAATTCTTGGAATGTTGGCCAATTCTTGGAATGTTGGCCAATTCTTGGAATGTTGGCCAATTCTTGGAATGTTGGCCAATTCTTGGAATGTTGGCCAATTCTTGGAATGTTGGCCAATTCTTGGAATGTTGGCCAATTCTTGGAATGTTGGCCAATTCTTGGAATGTTGGCCAATTCTTGGAATGTTGGCCAATTCTTGGAATGTTGGCCAATTCTTGGAATGTTGGCCAATTCTTGGAATGTTGGCCAATTCTTGGAATGTTGGCCAATTCTTGGAATGTTTTCCAATTCTTGGAATGTTGGCCAATTCTTGGAATGTTGGCCAATTCTTGGAATGTTTTCCAATTCTTGGAATGTTGGCCAATTCTTGGAATGTTGGCCAATTCTTGGAATGTTGGCCAATTCTTGGAATGTTGGCCAATTCTTGGAATGTTGGCCAATTCTTGGAATGTTTTCCAATTCTTGGAATGTTGGCCAATTCTTGGAATGTTGGCCAATTCTTGGAATGTTGGCCAATTCTTGGAATGTTGGCCAATTCTTGGAATGTTGGCCAATTCTTGGAATGTTGGCCAATTCTTGGAATGTTGGCCAATTCTTGGAATGTTGGCCAATTCTTGGAATGTTGGCCAATTCTTGGAATGTTGGCCAATTCTTGGAATGTTGGCCAATTCTTGGAATGTTGGCCAATTCTTGGAATGTTGGCCAATTCTTGGAATGTTGGCCAATTCTTGGAATGTTGGCCAATTCTTGGAATGTTGGCCAATTCTTGGAATGTTGGCCAATTCTTGGAATGTTGGCCAATTCTTGGAATGTTGGCCAATTCTTGGAATGTTGGCCAATTCTTGGAATGTTGGCCAATTCTTGGAATGTTGGCCAATTCTTGGAATGTTGGCCAATTCTTGGAATGTTGGCCAATTCTTGGAATGTTGGCCAATTCTTGGAATGTTGGCCAATTCTTGGAATGTTGGCCAATTCTTGGAATGTTGGCCAATTCTTGGAATGTTGGCCAATTCTTGGAATGTTGGCCAATTCTTGGAATGTTGGCCAATTCTTGGAATGTTGGCCAATTCTTGGAATGTTGGCCAATTCTTGGAATGTTGGCCAATTCTTGGAATGTTGGCCAATTCTTGGAATGTTGGCCAATTCTTGGAATGTTGGCCAATTCTTGGAATGTTGGCCAATTCTTGGAATGTTGGCCAATTCTTGGAATGTTGGCCAATTCTTGGAATGTTGGCCAATTCTTGGAATGTTTTCCAATTCTTGGAATGTTGGCCAATTCTTGGAATGTTGGCCAATTCTTGGAATGTTGGCCAATTCTTGGAATGTTTTCCAATTCTTGGAATGTTGGCCAATTCTTGGAATGTTGGCCAATTCTTGGAATGTTGGCCAATTCTTGGAATGTTGGCCAATTCTTGGAATGTTGGCCAATTCTTGGAATGTTGGCCAATTCTTGGAATGTTGGCCAATTCTTGGAATGTTGGCCAATTCTTGGAATGTTGGCCAATTCTTGGAATGTTGGCCAATTCTTGGAATGTTGGCCAATTCTTGGAATGTTGGCCAATTCTTGGAATGTTGGCCAATTCTTGGAATGTTGGCCAATTCTTGGAATGTTGGCCAATTCTTGGAATGTTGGCCAATTCTTGGAATGTTGGCCAATTCTTGGAATGTTGGCCAATTCTTGGAATGTTGGCCAATTCTTGGAATGTTGGCCAATTCTTGGAATGTTGGCCAATTCTTGGAATGTTTTCCAATTCTTGGAATGTTGGCCAATTCTTGGAATGTTGGCCAATTCTTGGAATGTTGGCCAATTCTTGGAATGTTGGCCAATTCTTGGAATGTTGGCCAATTCTTGGAATGTTGGCCAATTCTTGGAATGTTGGCCAATTCTTGGAATGTTGGCCAATTCTTGGAATGTTGGCCAATTCTTGGAATGTTGGCCAATTCTTGGAATGTTGGCCAATTCTTGGAATGTTGGCCAATTCTTGGAATGTTGGCCAATTCTTGGAATGTTGGCCAATTCTTGGAATGTTGGCCAATTCTTGGAATGTTGGCCAATTCTTGGAATGTTTTCCAATTCTTGGAATGTTGGCCAATTCTTGGAATGTTGGCCAATTCTTGGAATGTTGGCCAATTCTTGGAATGTTGGCCAATTCTTGGAATGTTGGCCAATTCTTGGAATGTTGGCCAATTCTTGGAATGTTGGCCAATTCTTGGAATGTTGGCCAATTCTTGGAATGTTGGCCAATTCTTGGAATGTTGGCCAATTCTTGGAATGTTGGCCAATTCTTGGAATGTTTTCCAATTCTTGGAATGTTGGCCAATTCTTGGAATGTTGGCCAATTCTTGGAATGTTGGCCAATTCTTGGAATGTTGGCCAATTCTTGGAATGTTGGCCAATTCTTGGAATGTTGGCCAATTCTTGGAATGTTGGCCAATTCTTGGAATGTTGGCCAATTCTTGGAATGTTGGCCAATTCTTGGAATGTTGGCCAATTCTTGGAATGTTGGCCAATTCTTGGAATGTTGGCCAATTCTTGGAATGTTGGCCAATTCTTGGAATGTTGGCCAATTCTTGGAATGTTGGCCAATTCTTGGAATGTTGGCCAATTCTTGGAATGTTGGCCAATTCTTGGAATGTTGGCCAATTCTTGGAATGTTGGCCAATTCTTGGAATGTTGGCCAATTCTTGGAATGTTGGCCAATTCTTGGAATGTTGGCCAATTCTTGGAATGTTGGCCAATTCTTGGAATGTTGGCCAATTCTTGGAATGTTGGCCAATTCTTGGAATGTTGGCCAATTCTTGGAATGTTGGCCAATTCTTGGAATGTTGGCCAATTCTTGGAATGTTGGCCAATTCTTGGAATGTTGGCCAATTCTTGGAATGTTGGCCAATTCTTGGAATGTTGGCCAATTCTTGGAATGTTGGCCAATTCTTGGAATGTTTTCCAATTCTTGGAATGTTGGCCAATTCTTGGAATGTTGGCCAATTCTTGGAATGTTGGCCAATTCTTGGAATGTTGGCCAATTCTTGGAATGTTGGCCAATTCTTGGAATGTTTTCCAATTCTTGGAATGTTGGCCAATTCTTGGAATGTTTCCAATTCTTGGAATGTTGGCCAATTCTTGGAATGTTGGCCAATTCTTGGAATGTTGGCCAATTCTTGGAATGTTGGCCAATTCTTGGAATGTTGGCCAATTCTTGGAATGTTGGCCAATTCTTGGAATGTTGGCCAATTCTTGGAATGTTGGCCAATTCTTGGAATGTTGGCCAATTCTTGGAATGTTGGCCAATTCTTGGAATGTTGGCCAATTCTTGGAATGTTGGCCAATTCTTGGAATGTTGGCCAATTCTTGGAATGTTGGCCAATTCTTGGAATGTTGGCCAATTCTTGGAATGTTGGCCAATTCTTGGAATGTTGGCCAATTCTTGGAATGTTGGCCAATTCTTGGAATGTTGGCCAATTCTTGGAATGTTGGCCAATTCTTGGAATGTTGGCCAATTCTTGGAATGTTGGCCAATTCTTGGAATGTTGGCCAATTCTTGGAATGTTGGCCAATTCTTGGAATGTTGGCCAATTCTTGGAATGTTGGCCAATTCTTGGAATGTTGGCCAATTCTTGGAATGTTGGCCAATTCTTGGAATGTTGGCCAATTCTTGGAATGTTGGCCAATTCTTGGAATGTTGGCCAATTCTTGGAATGTTGGCCAATTCTTGGAATGTTGGCCAATTCTTGGAATGTTGGCCAATTCTTGGAATGTTGGCCAATTCTTGGAATGTTGGCCAATTCTTGGAATGTTGGCCAATTCTTGGAATGTTGGCCAATTCTTGGAATGTTGGCCAATTCTTGGAATGTTGGCCAATTCTTGGAATGTTGGCCAATTCTTGGAATGTTGGCCAATTCTTGGAATGTTGGCCAATTCTTGGAATGTTGGCCAATTCTTGGAATGTTGGCCAATTCTTGGAATGTTGGCCAATTCTTGGAATGTTGGCCAATTCTTGGAATGTTGGCCAATTCTTGGAATGTTGGCCAATTCTTGGAATGTTGGCCAATTCTTGGAATGTTTCCAATTCTTGGAATGTTGGCCAATTCTTGGAATGTTGGCCAATTCTTGGAATGTTGGCCAATTCTTGGAATGTTGGCCAATTCTTGGAATGTTTTCCAATTCTTGGAATGTTGGCCAATTCTTGGAATGTTGGCCAATTCTTGGAATGTTGGCCAATTCTTGGAATGTTGGCCAATTCTTGGAATGTTGGCCAATTCTTGGAATGTTGGCCAATTCTTGGAATGTTGGCCAATTCTTGGAATGTTGGCCAATTCTTGGAATGTTGGCCAATTCTTGGAATGTTGGCCAATTCTTGGAATGTTGGCCAATTCTTGGAATGTTGGCCAATTCTTGGAATGTTGGCCAATTCTTGGAATGTTGGCCAATTCTTGGAATGTTGGCCAATTCTTGGAATGTTGGCCAATTCTTGGAATGTTGGCCAATTCTTGGAATGTTGGCCAATTCTTGGAATGTTGGCCAATTCTTGGAATGTTGGCCAATTCTTGGAATGTTGGCCAATTCTTGGAATGTTGGCCAATTCTTGGAATGTTGGCCAATTCTTGGAATGTTGGCCAATTCTTGGAATGTTGGCCAATTCTTGGAATGTTGGCCAATTCTTGGAATGTTGGCCAATTCTTGGAATGTTGGCCAATTCTTGGAATGTTGGCCAATTCTTGGAATGTTGGCCAATTCTTGGAATGTTGGCCAATTCTTGGAATGTTGGCCAATTCTTGGAATGTTGGCCAATTCTTGGAATGTTGGCCAATTCTTGGAATGTTGGCCAATTCTTGGAATGTTGGCCAATTCTTGGAATGTTGGCCAATTCTTGGAATGTTGGCCAATTCTTGGAATGTTGGCCAATTCTTGGAATGTTGGCCAATTCTTGGAATGTTGGCCAATTCTTGGAATGTTGGCCAATTCTTGGAATGTTGGCCAATTCTTGGAATGTTGGCCAATTCTTGGAATGTTGGCCAATTCTTGGAATGTTGGCCAATTCTTGGAATGTTGGCCAATTCTTGGAATGTTGGCCAATTCTTGGAATGTTGGCCAATTCTTGGAATGTTGGCCAATTCTTGGAATGTTGGCCAATTCTTGGAATGTTGGCCAATTCTTGGAATGTTGGCCAATTCTTGGAATGTTGGCCAATTCTTGGAATGTTGGCCAATTCTTGGAATGTTGGCCAATTCTTGGAATGTTGGCCAATTCTTGGAATGTTGGCCAATTCTTGGAATGTTGGCCAATTCTTGGAATGTTGGCCAATTCTTGGAATGTTGGCCAATTCTTGGAATGTTGGCCAATTCTTGGAATGTTGGCCAATTCTTGGAATGTTGGCCAATTCTTGGAATGTTGGCCAATTCTTGGAATGTTGGCCAATTCTTGGAATGTTTTCCAATTCTTGGAATGTTGGCCAATTCTTGGAATGTTGGCCAATTCTTGGAATGTTGGCCAATTCTTGGAATGTTGGCCAATTCTTGGAATGTTGGCCAATTCTTGGAATGTTGGCCAATTCTTGGAATGTTGGCCAATTCTTGGAATGTTGGCCAATTCTTGGAATGTTGGCCAATTCTTGGAATGTTGGCCAATTCTTGGAATGTTTTCCAATTCTTGGAATGTTGGCCAATTCTTGGAATGTTGGCCAATTCTTGGAATGTTGGCCAATTCTTGGAATGTTGGCCAATTCTTGGAATGTTGGCCAATTCTTGGAATGTTGGCCAATTCTTGGAATGTTGGCCAATTCTTGGAATGTTGGCCAATTCTTGGAATGTTGGCCAATTCTTGGAATGTTGGCCAATTCTTGGAATGTTGGCCAATTCTTGGAATGTTGGCCAATTCTTGGAATGTTGGCCAATTCTTGGAATGTTGGCCAATTCTTGGAATGTTGGCCAATTCTTGGAATGTTGGCCAATTCTTGGAATGTTGGCCAATTCTTGGAATGTTGGCCAATTCTTGGAATGTTGGCCAATTCTTGGAATGTTGGCCAATTCTTGGAATGTTTTCCAATTCTTGGAATGTTGGCCAATTCTTGGAATGTTGGCCAATTCTTGGAATGTTGGCCAATTCTTGGAATGTTTTCCAATTCTTGGAATGTTTTCCAATTCTTGGAATGTTGGCCAATTCTTGGAATGTTGGCCAATTCTTGGAATGTTGGCCAATTCTTGGAATGTTGGCCAATTCTTGGAATGTTGGCCAATTCTTGGAATGTTGGCCAATTCTTGGAATGTTGGCCAATTCTTGGAATGTTGGCCAATTCTTGGAATGTTGGCCAATTCTTGGAATGTTGGCCAATTCTTGGAATGTTGGCCAATTCTTGGAATGTTGGCCAATTCTTGGAATGTTGGCCAATTCTTGGAATGTTGGCCAATTCTTGGAATGTTGGCCAATTCTTGGAATGTTGGCCAATTCTTGGAATGTTGGCCAATTCTTGGAATGTTGGCCAATTCTTGGAATGTTGGCCAATTCTTGGAATGTTGGCCAATTCTTGGAATGTTGGCCAATTCTTGGAATGTTGGCCAATTCTTGGAATGTTGGCCAATTCTTGGAATGTTGGCCAATTCTTGGAATGTTGGCCAATTCTTGGAATGTTGGCCAATTCTTGGAATGTTGGCCAATTCTTGGAATGTTGGCCAATTCTTGGAATGTTTTCCAATTCTTGGAATGTTGGCCAATTCTTGGAATGTTGGCCAATTCTTGGAATGTTGGCCAATTCTTGGAATGTTGGCCAATTCTTGGAATGTTGGCCAATTCTTGGAATGTTTTCCAATTCTTGGAATGTTGGCCAATTCTTGGAATGTTGGCCAATTCTTGGAATGTTTTCCAATTCTTGGAATGTTGGCCAATTCTTGGAATGTTGGCCAATTCTTGGAATGTTGGCCAATTCTTGGAATGTTGGCCAATTCTTGGAATGTTGGCCAATTCTTGGAATGTTGGCCAATTCTTGGAATGTTGGCCAATTCTTGGAATGTTGGCCAATTCTTGGAATGTTGGCCAATTCTTGGAATGTTGGCCAATTCTTGGAATGTTGGCCAATTCTTGGAATGTTGGCCAATTCTTGGAATGTTGGCCAATTCTTGGAATGTTGGCCAATTCTTGGAATGTTGGCCAATTCTTGGAATGTTGGCCAATTCTTGGAATGTTGGCCAATTCTTGGAATGTTGGCCAATTCTTGGAATGTTGGCCAATTCTTGGAATGTTGGCCAATTCTTGGAATGTTGGCCAATTCTTGGAATGTTGGCCAATTCTTGGAATGTTGGCCAATTCTTGGAATGTTGGCCAATTCTTGGAATGTTGGCCAATTCTTGGAATGTTGGCCAATTCTTGGAATGTTGGCCAATTCTTGGAATGTTGGCCAATTCTTGGAATGTTGGCCAATTCTTGGAATGTTGGCCAATTCTTGGAATGTTGGCCAATTCTTGGAATGTTGGCCAATTCTTGGAATGTTGGCCAATTCTTGGAATGTTGGCCAATTCTTGGAATGTTGGCCAATTCTTGGAATGTTGGCCAATTCTTGGAATGTTGGCCAATTCTTGGAATGTTGGCCAATTCTTGGAATGTTTGGCCAATTCTTGGAATGTTGGCCAATTCTTGGAATGTTGGCCAATTCTTGGAATGTTGGCCAATTCTTGGAATGTTTTCCAATTCTTGGAATGTTGGCCAATTCTTGGAATGTTGGCCAATTCTTGGAATGTTGGCCAATTCTTGGAATGTTGGCCAATTCTTGGAATGTTGGCCAATTCTTGGAATGTTGGCCAATTCTTGGAATGTTTTCCAATTCTTGGAATGTTGGCCAATTCTTGGAATGTTTTCCAATTCTTGGAATGTTGGCCAATTCTTGGAATGTTGGCCAATTCTTGGAATGTTGGCCAATTCTTGGAATGTTGGCCAATTCTTGGAATGTTGGCCAATTCTTGGAATGTTGGCCAATTCTTGGAATGTTGGCCAATTCTTGGAATGTTGGCCAATTCTTGGAATGTTGGCCAATTCTTGGAATGTTGGCCAATTCTTGGAATGTTGGCCAATTCTTGGAATGTTGGCCAATTCTTGGAATGTTGGCCAATTCTTGGAATGTTGGCCAATTCTTGGAATGTTGGCCAATTCTTGGAATGTTTTCCAATTCTTGGAATGTTGGCCAATTCTTGGAATGTTGGCCAATTCTTGGAATGTTGGCCAATTCTTGGAATGTTGGCCAATTCTTGGAATGTTGGCCAATTCTTGGAATGTTGGCCAATTCTTGGAATGTTGGCCAATTCTTGGAATGTTGGCCAATTCTTGGAATGTTGGCCAATTCTTGGAATGTTGGCCAATTCTTGGAATGTTGGCCAATTCTTGGAATGTTGGCCAATTCTTGGAATGTTGGCCAATTCTTGGAATGTTGGCCAATTCTTGGAATGTTGGCCAATTCTTGGAATGTTGGCCAATTCTTGGAATGTTGGCCAATTCTTGGAATGTTGGCCAATTCTTGGAATGTTGGCCAATTCTTGGAATGTTGGCCAATTCTTGGAATGTTTTCCAATTCTTGGAATGTTGGCCAATTCTTGGAATGTTGGCCAATTCTTGGAATGTTGGCCAATTCTTGGAATGTTGGCCAATTCTTGGAATGTTGGCCAATTCTTGGAATGTTGGCCAATTCTTGGAATGTTGGCCAATTCTTGGAATGTTGGCCAATTCTTGGAATGTTGGCCAATTCTTGGAATGTTGGCCAATTCTTGGAATGTTGGCCAATTCTTGGAATGTTGGCCAATTCTTGGAATGTTGGCCAATTCTTGGAATGTTGGCCAATTCTTGGAATGTTGGCCAATTCTTGGAATGTTGGCCAATTCTTGGAATGTTGGCCAATTCTTGGAATGTTGGCCAATTCTTGGAATGTTGGCCAATTCTTGGAATGTTGGCCAATTCTTGGAATGTTGGCCAATTCTTGGAATGTTGGCCAATTCTTGGAATGTTGGCCAATTCTTGGAATGTTGGCCAATTCTTGGAATGTTGGCCAATTCTTGGAATGTTGGCCAATTCTTGGAATGTTGGCCAATTCTTGGAATGTTGGCCAATTCTTGGAATGTTGGCCAATTCTTGGAATGTTGGCCAATTCTTGGAATGTTGGCCAATTCTTGGAATGTTGGCCAATTCTTGGAATGTTGGCCAATTCTTGGAATGTTGGCCAATTCTTGGAATGTTGGCCAATTCTTGGAATGTTGGCCAATTCTTGGAATGTTGGCCAATTCTTGGAATGTTGGCCAATTCTTGGAATGTTGGCCAATTCTTGGAATGTTGGCCAATTCTTGGAATGTTGGCCAATTCTTGGAATGTTGGCCAATTCTTGGAATGTTGGCCAATTCTTGGAATGTTGGCCAATTCTTGGAATGTTGGCCAATTCTTGGAATGTTTGGCCAATTCTTGGAATGTTGGCCAATTCTTGGAATGTTTTCCAATTCTTGGAATGTTGGCCAATTCTTGGAATGTTGGCCAATTCTTGGAATGTTGGCCAATTCTTGGAATGTTGGCCAATTCTTGGAATGTTGGCCAATTCTTGGAATGTTGGCCAATTCTTGGAATGTTGGCCAATTCTTGGAATGTTGGCCAATTCTTGGAATGTTGGCCAATTCTTGGAATGTTTTCCAATTCTTGGAATGTTGGCCAATTCTTGGAATGTTGGCCAATTCTTGGAATGTTGGCCAATTCTTGGAATGTTGGCCAATTCTTGGAATGTTGGCCAATTCTTGGAATGTTGGCCAATTCTTGGAATGTTGGCCAATTCTTGGAATGTTGGCCAATTCTTGGAATGTTGGCCAATTCTTGGAATGTTGGCCAATTCTTGGAATGTTGGCCAATTCTTGGAATGTTGGCCAATTCTTGGAATGTTGGCCAATTCTTGGAATGTTGGCCAATTCTTGGAATGTTGGCCAATTCTTGGAATGTTGGCCAATTCTTGGAATGTTGGCCAATTCTTGGAATGTTGGCCAATTCTTGGAATGTTGGCCAATTCTTGGAATGTTGGCCAATTCTTGGAATGTTGGCCAATTCTTGGAATGTTGGCCAATTCTTGGAATGTTGGCCAATTCTTGGAATGTTGGCCAATTCTTGGAATGTTGGCCAATTCTTGGAATGTTGGCCAATTCTTGGAATGTTGGCCAATTCTTGGAATGTTGGCCAATTCTTGGAATGTTGGCCAATTCTTGGAATGTTGGCCAATTCTTGGAATGTTGGCCAATTCTTGGAATGTTGGCCAATTCTTGGAATGTTTTCCAATTCTTGGAATGTTTTCCAATTCTTGGAATGTTTTCCAATTCTTGGAATGTTGGCCAATTCTTGGAATGTTGGCCAATTCTTGGAATGTTGGCCAATTCTTGGAATGTTGGCCAATTCTTGGAATGTTGGCCAATTCTTGGAATGTTGGCCAATTCTTGGAATGTTGGCCAATTCTTGGAATGTTGGCCAATTCTTGGAATGTTGGCCAATTCTTGGAATGTTGGCCAATTCTTGGAATGTTGGCCAATTCTTGGAATGTTGGCCAATTCTTGGAATGTTGGCCAATTCTTGGAATGTTGGCCAATTCTTGGAATGTTGGCCAATTCTTGGAATGTTGGCCAATTCTTGGAATGTTGGCCAATTCTTGGAATGTTGGCCAATTCTTGGAATGTTGGCCAATTCTTGGAATGTTGGCCAATTCTTGGAATGTTTTCCAATTCTTGGAATGTTGGCCAATTCTTGGAATGTTGGCCAATTCTTGGAATGTTGGCCAATTCTTGGAATGTTGGCCAATTCTTGGAATGTTGGCCAATTCTTGGAATGTTGGCCAATTCTTGGAATGTTGGCCAATTCTTGGAATGTTGGCCAATTCTTGGAATGTTTCCAATTCTTGGAATGTTGGCCAATTCTTGGAATGTTGGCCAATTCTTGGAATGTTTTCCAATTCTTGGAATGTTGGCCAATTCTTGGAATGTTGGCCAATTCTTGGAATGTTGGCCAATTCTTGGAATGTTGGCCAATTCTTGGAATGTTGGCCAATTCTTGGAATGTTGGCCAATTCTTGGAATGTTGGCCAATTCTTGGAATGTTGGCCAATTCTTGGAATGTTGGCCAATTCTTGGAATGTTGGCCAATTCTTGGAATGTTGGCCAATTCTTGGAATGTTGGCCAATTCTTGGAATGTTGGCCAATTCTTGGAATGTTGGCCAATTCTTGGAATGTTGGCCAATTCTTGGAATGTTGGCCAATTCTTGGAATGTTGGCCAATTCTTGGAATGTTTTCCAATTCTTGGAATGTTGGCCAATTCTTGGAATGTTGGCCAATTCTTGGAATGTTGGCCAATTCTTGGAATGTTTTCCAATTCTTGGAATGTTGGCCAATTCTTGGAATGTTGGCCAATTCTTGGAATGTTGGCCAATTCTTGGAATGTTGGCCAATTCTTGGAATGTTGGCCAATTCTTGGAATGTTGGCCAATTCTTGGAATGTTGGCCAATTCTTGGAATGTTGGCCAATTCTTGGAATGTTGGCCAATTCTTGGAATGTGGCCAATTCTTGGAATGTTTTCCAATTCTTGGAATGTTGGCCAATTCTTGGAATGTTGGCCAATTCTTGGAATGTTGGCCAATTCTTGGAATGTTGGCCAATTCTTGGAATGTTGGCCAATTCTTGGAATGTTGGCCAATTCTTGGAATGTTGGCCAATTCTTGGAATGTTGGCCAATTCTTGGAATGTTGGCCAATTCTTGGAATGTTGGCCAATTCTTGGAATGTTGGCCAATTCTTGGAATGTTGGCCAATTCTTGGAATGTTGGCCAATTCTTGGAATGTTGGCCAATTCTTGGAATGTTGGCCAATTCTTGGAATGTTGGCCAATTCTTGGAATGTTGGCCAATTCTTGGAATGTTGGCCAATTCTTGGAATGTTTTCCAATTCTTGGAATGTTGGCCAATTCTTGGAATGTTTTCCAATTCTTGGAATGTTGGCCAATTCTTGGAATGTTGGCCAATTCTTGGAATGTTGGCCAATTCTTGGAATGTTGGCCAATTCTTGGAATGTTGGCCAATTCTTGGAATGTTGGCCAATTCTTGGAATGTTGGCCAATTCTTGGAATGTTGGCCAATTCTTGGAATGTTGGCCAATTCTTGGAATGTTGGCCAATTCTTGGAATGTTGGCCAATTCTTGGAATGTTGGCCAATTCTTGGAATGTTGGCCAATTCTTGGAATGTTGGCCAATTCTTGGAATGTTGGCCAATTCTTGGAATGTTGGCCAATTCTTGGAATGTTGGCCAATTCTTGGAATGTTGGCCAATTCTTGGAATGTTTCCAATTCTTGGAATGTTGGCCAATTCTTGGAATGTTTTCCAATTCTTGGAATGTTGGCCAATTCTTGGAATGTTGGCCAATTCTTGGAATGTTGGCCAATTCTTGGAATGTTGGCCAATTCTTGGAATGTTGGCCAATTCTTGGAATGTTGGCCAATTCTTGGAATGTTGGCCAATTCTTGGAATGTTGGCCAATTCTTGGAATGTTGGCCAATTCTTGGAATGTTTTCCAATTCTTGGAATGTTGGCCAATTCTTGGAATGTTGGCCAATTCTTGGAATGTTGGCCAATTCTTGGAATGTTGGCCAATTCTTGGAATGTTGGCCAATTCTTGGAATGTTGGCCAATTCTTGGAATGTTGGCCAATTCTTGGAATGTTGGCCAATTCTTGGAATGTTGGCCAATTCTTGGAATGTTGGCCAATTCTTGGAATGTTGGCCAATTCTTGGAATGTTGGCCAATTCTTGGAATGTTGGCCAATTCTTGGAATGTTGGCCAATTCTTGGAATGTTGGCCAATTCTTGGAATGTTTTCCAATTCTTGGAATGTTGGCCAATTCTTGGAATGTTTTCCAATTCTTGGAATGTTTTCCAATTCTTGGAATGTTGGCCAATTCTTGGAATGTTGGCCAATTCTTGGAATGTTGGCCAATTCTTGGAATGTTGGCCAATTCTTGGAATGTTGGCCAATTCTTGGAATGTTGGCCAATTCTTGGAATGTTTCCAATTCTTGGAATGTTGGCCAATTCTTGGAATGTTGGCCAATTCTTGGAATGTTGGCCAATTCTTGGAATGTTGGCCAATTCTTGGAATGTTGGCCAATTCTTGGAATGTTGGCCAATTCTTGGAATGTTGGCCAATTCTTGGAATGTTGGCCAATTCTTGGAATGTTGGCCAATTCTTGGAATGTTGGCCAATTCTTGGAATGTTGGCCAATTCTTGGAATGTTGGCCAATTCTTGGAATGTTGGCCAATTCTTGGAATGTTGGCCAATTCTTGGAATGTTTTCCAATTCTTGGAATGTTGGCCAATTCTTGGAATGTTGGCCAATTCTTGGAATGTTGGCCAATTCTTGGAATGTTTGCCAATTCTTGGAATGTTGGCCAATTCTTGGAATGTTGGCCAATTCTTGGAATGTTGGCCAATTCTTGGAATGTTGGCCAATTCTTGGAATGTTGGCCAATTCTTGGAATGTTGGCCAATTCTTGGAATGTTGGCCAATTCTTGGAATGTTGGCCAATTCTTGGAATGTTGGCCAATTCTTGGAATGTTGGCCAATTCTTGGAATGTTGGCCAATTCTTGGAATGTTGGCCAATTCTTGGAATGTTGGCCAATTCTTGGAATGTTGGCCAATTCTTGGAATGTTGGCCAATTCTTGGAATGTTGGCCAATTCTTGGAATGTTGGCCAATTCTTGGAATGTTGGCCAATTCTTGGAATGTTGGCCAATTCTTGGAATGTTGGCCAATTCTTGGAATGTTGGCCAATTCTTGGAATGTTGGCCAATTCTTGGAATGTTGGCCAATTCTTGGAATGTTGGCCAATTCTTGGAATGTTGGCCAATTCTTGGAATGTTGGCCAATTCTTGGAATGTTGGCCAATTCTTGGAATGTTGGCCAATTCTTGGAATGTTGGCCAATTCTTGGAATGTTGGCCAATTCTTGGAATGTTGGCCAATTCTTGGAATGTTGGCCAATTCTTGGAATGTTGGCCAATTCTTGGAATGTTGGCCAATTCTTGGAATGTTGGCCAATTCTTGGAATGTTGGCCAATTCTTGGAATGTTGGCCAATTCTTGGAATGTTGGCCAATTCTTGGAATGTTGGCCAATTCTTGGAATGTTGGCCAATTCTTGGAATGTTGGCCAATTCTTGGAATGTTGGCCAATTCTTGGAATGTTGGCCAATTCTTGGAATGTTTGGCCAATTCTTGGAATGTTGGCCAATTCTTGGAATGTTGGCCAATTCTTGGAATGTTGGCCAATTCTTGGAATGTTTTCCAATTCTTGGAATGTTTTCCAATTCTTGGAATGTTGGCCAATTCTTGGAATGTTTTCCAATTCTTGGAATGTTGGCCAATTCTTGGAATGTTGGCCAATTCTTGGAATGTTGGCCAATTCTTGGAATGTTGGCCAATTCTTGGAATGTTGGCCAATTCTTGGAATGTTGGCCAATTCTTGGAATGTTGGCCAATTCTTGGAATGTTGGCCAATTCTTGGAATGTTGGCCAATTCTTGGAATGTTGGCCAATTCTTGGAATGTTGGCCAATTCTTGGAATGTTGGCCAATTCTTGGAATGTTGGCCAATTCTTGGAATGTTGGCCAATTCTTGGAATGTTGGCCAATTCTTGGAATGTTGGCCAATTCTTGGAATGTTGGCCAATTCTTGGAATGTTTTCCAATTCTTGGAATGTTGGCCAATTCTTGGAATGTTGGCCAATTCTTGGAATGTTTTCCAATTCTTGGAATGTTTTCCAATTCTTGGAATGTTGGCCAATTCTTGGAATGTTGGCCAATTCTTGGAATGTTGGCCAATTCTTGGAATGTTGGCCAATTCTTGGAATGTTGGCCAATTCTTGGAATGTTGGCCAATTCTTGGAATGTTGGCCAATTCTTGGAATGTTGGCCAATTCTTGGAATGTTGGCCAATTCTTGGAATGTTTTCCAATTCTTGGAATGTTTTCCAATTCTTGGAATGTTGGCCAATTCTTGGAATGTTGGCCAATTCTTGGAATGTTTTCCAATTCTTGGAATGTTGGCCAATTCTTGGAATGTTGGCCAATTCTTGGAATGTTGGCCAATTCTTGGAATGTTGGCCAATTCTTGGAATGTTGGCCAATTCTTGGAATGTTGGCCAATTCTTGGAATGTTGGCCAATTCTTGGAATGTTGGCCAATTCTTGGAATGTTGGCCAATTCTTGGAATGTTGGCCAATTCTTGGAATGTTGGCCAATTCTTGGAATGTTGGCCAATTCTTGGAATGTTTTCCAATTCTTGGAATGTTGGCCAATTCTTGGAATGTTCCAATTCTTGGAATGTTGGCCAATTCTTGGAATGTTGGCCAATTCTTGGAATGTTTTCCAATTCTTGGAATGTTGGCCAATTCTTGGAATGTTGGCCAATTCTTGGAATGTTGGCCAATTCTTGGAATGTTGGCCAATTCTTGGAATGTTGGCCAATTCTTGGAATGTTTGGCCAATTCTTGGAATGTTGGCCAATTCTTGGAATGTTGGCCAATTCTTGGAATGTTGGCCAATTCTTGGAATGTTGGCCAATTCTTGGAATGTTGGCCAATTCTTGGAATGTTGGCCAATTCTTGGAATGTTGGCCAATTCTTGGAATGTTGGCCAATTCTTGGAATGTTTTCCAATTCTTGGAATGTTGGCCAATTCTTGGAATGTTGGCCAATTCTTGGAATGTTGGCCAATTCTTGGAATGTTGGCCAATTCTTGGAATGTTTTCCAATTCTTGGAATGTTGGCCAATTCTTGGAATGTTGGCCAATTCTTGGAATGTTTTCCAATTCTTGGAATGTTTTCCAATTCTTGGAATGTTGGCCAATTCTTGGAATGTTGGCCAATTCTTGGAATGTTGGCCAATTCTTGGAATGTTGGCCAATTCTTGGAATGTTGGCCAATTCTTGGAATGTTCCAATTCTTGGAATGTTGGCCAATTCTTGGAATGTTGGCCAATTCTTGGAATGTTGGCCAATTCTTGGAATGTTGGCCAATTCTTGGAATGTTGGCCAATTCTTGGAATGTTGGCCAATTCTTGGAATGTTGGCCAATTCTTGGAATGTTGGCCAATTCTTGGAATGTTGGCCAATTCTTGGAATGTTGGCCAATTCTTGGAATGTTGGCCAATTCTTGGAATGTTGGCCAATTCTTGGAATGTTGGCCAATTCTTGGAATGTTGGCCAATTCTTGGAATGTTGGCCAATTCTTGGAATGTTGGCCAATTCTTGGAATGTTGGCCAATTCTTGGAATGTTTTCCAATTCTTGGAATGTTGGCCAATTCTTGGAATGTTGGCCAATTCTTGGAATGTTTTCCAATTCTTGGAATGTTGGCCAATTCTTGGAATGTTGGCCAATTCTTGGAATGTTGGCCAATTCTTGGAATGTTGGCCAATTCTTGGAATGTTGGCCAATTCTTGGAATGTTGGCCAATTCTTGGAATGTTTTCCAATTCTTGGAATGTTGGCCAATTCTTGGAATGTTGGCCAATTCTTGGAATGTTGGCCAATTCTTGGAATGTTGGCCAATTCTTGGAATGTTGGCCAATTCTTGGAATGTTGGCCAATTCTTGGAATGTTGGCCAATTCTTGGAATGTTGGCCAATTCTTGGAATGTTGGCCAATTCTTGGAATGTTGGCCAATTCTTGGAATGTTGGCCAATTCTTGGAATGTTTTCCAATTCTTGGAATGTTGGCCAATTCTTGGAATGTTGGCCAATTCTTGGAATGTTGGCCAATTCTTGGAATGTTTGCCAATTCTTGGAATGTTGGCCAATTCTTGGAATGTTTTCCAATTCTTGGAATGTTGGCCAATTCTTGGAATGTTGGCCAATTCTTGGAATGTTGGCCAATTCTTGGAATGTTGGCCAATTCTTGGAATGTTGGCCAATTCTTGGAATGTTGGCCAATTCTTGGAATGTTGGCCAATTCTTGGAATGTTGGCCAATTCTTGGAATGTTGGCCAATTCTTGGAATGTTGGCCAATTCTTGGAATGTTGGCCAATTCTTGGAATGTTGGCCAATTCTTGGAATGTTGGCCAATTCTTGGAATGTTGGCCAATTCTTGGAATGTTGGCCAATTCTTGGAATGTTGGCCAATTCTTGGAATGTTGGCCAATTCTTGGAATGTTTTCCAATTCTTGGAATGTTGGCCAATTCTTGGAATGTTGGCCAATTCTTGGAATGTTGGCCAATTCTTGGAATGTTGGCCAATTCTTGGAATGTTGGCCAATTCTTGGAATGTTGGCCAATTCTTGGAATGTTGGCCAATTCTTGGAATGTTGGCCAATTCTTGGAATGTTGGCCAATTCTTGGAATGTTGGCCAATTCTTGGAATGTTGGCCAATTCTTGGAATGTTGGCCAATTCTTGGAATGTTTTCCAATTCTTGGAATGTTGGCCAATTCTTGGAATGTTGGCCAATTCTTGGAATGTTGGCCAATTCTTGGAATGTTGGCCAATTCTTGGAATGTTGGCCAATTCTTGGAATGTTGGCCAATTCTTGGAATGTTGGCCAATTCTTGGAATGTTGGCCAATTCTTGGAATGTTGGCCAATTCTTGGAATGTTGGCCAATTCTTGGAATGTTGGCCAATTCTTGGAATGTTTTCCAATTCTTGGAATGTTGGCCAATTCTTGGAATGTTGGCCAATTCTTGGAATGTTTTCCAATTCTTGGAATGTTGGCCAATTCTTGGAATGTTGGCCAATTCTTGGAATGTTGGCCAATTCTTGGAATGTTGGCCAATTCTTGGAATGTTTTCCAATTCTTGGAATGTTGGCCAATTCTTGGAATGTTTTCCAATTCTTGGAATGTTGGCCAATTCTTGGAATGTTTTCCAATTCTTGGAATGTTGGCCAATTCTTGGAATGTTGGCCAATTCTTGGAATGTTGGCCAATTCTTGGAATGTTGGCCAATTCTTGGAATGTTGGCCAATTCTTGGAATGTTGGCCAATTCTTGGAATGTTGGCCAATTCTTGGAATGTTGGCCAATTCTTGGAATGTTGGCCAATTCTTGGAATGTTGGCCAATTCTTGGAATGTTGGCCAATTCTTGGAATGTTGGCCAATTCTTGGAATGTTGGCCAATTCTTGGAATGTTGGCCAATTCTTGGAATGTTGGCCAATTCTTGGAATGTTGGCCAATTCTTGGAATGTTGGCCAATTCTTGGAATGTTGGCCAATTCTTGGAATGTTTTCCAATTCTTGGAATGTTGGCCAATTCTTGGAATGTTGGCCAATTCTTGGAATGTTGGCCAATTCTTGGAATGTTTTCCAATTCTTGGAATGTTGGCCAATTCTTGGAATGTTGGCCAATTCTTGGAATGTTGGCCAATTCTTGGAATGTTGGCCAATTCTTGGAATGTTGGCCAATTCTTGGAATGTTGGCCAATTCTTGGAATGTTGGCCAATTCTTGGAATGTTGGCCAATTCTTGGAATGTTGGCCAATTCTTGGAATGTTGGCCAATTCTTGGAATGTTGGCCAATTCTTGGAATGTTGGCCAATTCTTGGAATGTTGGCCAATTCTTGGAATGTTTTCCAATTCTTGGAATGTTGGCCAATTCTTGGAATGTTGGCCAATTCTTGGAATGTTGGCCAATTCTTGGAATGTTGGCCAATTCTTGGAATGTTGGCCAATTCTTGGAATGTTTTCCAATTCTTGGAATGTTGGCCAATTCTTGGAATGTTGGCCAATTCTTGGAATGTTGGCCAATTCTTGGAATGTTGGCCAATTCTTGGAATGTTGGCCAATTCTTGGAATGTTTCCAATTCTTGGAATGTTGGCCAATTCTTGGAATGTTGGCCAATTCTTGGAATGTTTGGCCAATTCTTGGAATGTTGGCCAATTCTTGGAATGTTGGCCAATTCTTGGAATGTTGGCCAATTCTTGGAATGTTGGCCAATTCTTGGAATGTTGGCCAATTCTTGGAATGTTGGCCAATTCTTGGAATGTTGGCCAATTCTTGGAATGTTTGCCAATTCTTGGAATGTTGGCCAATTCTTGGAATGTTGGCCAATTCTTGGAATGTTGGCCAATTCTTGGAATGTTGGCCAATTCTTGGAATGTTGGCCAATTCTTGGAATGTTGGCCAATTCTTGGAATGTTGGCCAATTCTTGGAATGTTGGCCAATTCTTGGAATGTTGGCCAATTCTTGGAATGTTGGCCAATTCTTGGAATGTTTCCAATTCTTGGAATGTTGGCCAATTCTTGGAATGTTGGCCAATTCTTGGAATGTTGGCCAATTCTTGGAATGTTGGCCAATTCTTGGAATGTTTGCCAATTCTTGGAATGTTTTCCAATTCTTGGAATGTTGGCCAATTCTTGGAATGTTGGCCAATTCTTGGAATGTTGGCCAATTCTTGGAATGTTTCCAATTCTTGGAATGTTGGCCAATTCTTGGAATGTTGGCCAATTCTTGGAATGTTGGCCAATTCTTGGAATGTTGGCCAATTCTTGGAATGTTGGCCAATTCTTGGAATGTTGGCCAATTCTTGGAATGTTGGCCAATTCTTGGAATGTTGGCCAATTCTTGGAATGTTGGCCAATTCTTGGAATGTTTTCCAATTCTTGGAATGTTTTCCAATTCTTGGAATGTTTTTCTTGGAATGTTGGCCAATTCTTGGAATGTTGGCCAATTCTTGGAATGTTGGCCAATTCTTGGAATGTTGGCCAATTCTTGGAATGTTGGCCAATTCTTGGAATGTTGGCCAATTCTTGGAATGTTTCCAATTCTTGGAATGTTGGCCAATTCTTGGAATGTTGGCCAATTCTTGGAATGTTGGCCAATTCTTGGAATGTTTGGCCAATTCTTGGAATGTTGGCCAATTCTTGGAATGTTGGCCAATTCTTGGAATGTTGGCCAATTCTTGGAATGTTGGCCAATTCTTGGAATGTTGGCCAATTTCTTGGAATGTTGGCCAATTCTTGGAATGTTGGCCAATTCTTGGAATGTTGGCCAATTCTTGGAATGTTGGCCAATTCTTGGAATGTTTTCCAATTCTTGGAATGTTGGCCAATTCTTGGAATGTTGGCCAATTCTTGGAATGTTGGCCAATTCTTGGAATGTTTTCCAATTCTTGGAATGTTGGCCAATTCTTGGAATGTTGGCCAATTCTTGGAATGTTGGCCAATTCTTGAATGTTGGCCAATTCTTGGAATGTTGGCCAATTCTTGGAATGTTGGCCAATTCTTGGAATGTTGGCCAATTCTTGGAATGTTGGCCAATTCTTGGAATGTTGGCCAATTCTTGGAATGTTGGCCAATTCTTGGAATGTTGGCCAATTCTTGGAATGTTGGCCAATTCTTGGAATGTTGGCCAATTCTTGGAATGTTTTTCAATTCTTGGAATGTTGGCCAATTCTTGGAATGTTGGCCAATTCTTGGAATGTTGGCCAATTCTTGGAATGTTGGCCAATTCTTGGAATGTTGGCCAATTCTTGGAATGTTTTCCAATTCTTGGAATGTTGGCCAATTCTTGGAATGTTGGCCAATTCTTGGAATGTTTTCCAATTCTTGGAATGTTGGCCAATTCTTGGAATGTTGGCCAATTCTTGGAATGTTGGCCAATTCTTGGAATGTTGGCCAATTCTTGGAATGTTGGCCAATTCTTGGAATGTTGGCCAATTCTTGGAATGTTGGCCAATTCTTGGAATGTTGGCCAATTCTTGGAATGTTGGCCAATTCTTGGAATGTTTTCCAATTCTTGGAATGTTTCCAATTCTTGGAATGTTTTCCAATTCTTGGAATGTTGGCCAATTCTTGGAATGTTTTCCAATTCTTGGAATGTTTTCCAATTCTTGGAATGTTGGCCAATTCTTGGAATGTTGGCCAATTCTTGGAATGTTGGCCAATTCTTGGAATGTTGGCCAATTCTTGGAATGTTTGCCATTCTTGGAATGTTGGCCAATTCTTGGAATGTTGGCCAATTCTTGGAATGTTGGCCAATTCTTGGAATGTTGGCCAATTCTTGGAATGTTGGCCAATTCTTGGAATGTTGGCCAATTCTTGGAATGTTTTCCAATTCTTGGAATGTTGGCCAATTCTTGAATGTTGGCCAATTCTTGGAATGTTGGCCAATTCTTGGAATGTTGGCCAATTCTTGGAATGTTGGCCAATTCTTGAATGTTTTTCCAATTCTTGGAATGTTGGCCAATTCTTGGAATGTTGGCCATTCTTGGAATGTTGGCCAATTCTTGGAATGTTTGGCCAATTCTTGGAATGTTGGCCAATTCTTGGAATGTTGGCCAATTCTTGGAATGTTTTCCAATTCTTGGAATGTTGGCCAATTCTTGGAATGTTGCCAATTCTTGGAATGTTGGCCAATTCTTGGAATGTTTTTCCAATTCTTGGAATGTTGGCCAATTCTTGGAATGTTTCCAATTCTTGGAATGTTGGCCAATTCTTGGAATGTTGGCCAATTCTTGGAATGTTGGCCAATTCTTGGAATGTTTGGCCAATTCTTGGAATGTTGGCCAATTCTTGGAATGTTGGCCAATTCTTGGAATGTTGGCCAATTCTTGGAATGTTTTCCAATTCTTGGAATGTTGGCCAATTCTTGGAATGTGGCCAATTCTTGGAATGTTGGCCAATTCTTGGAATGTTGGCCAATTCTTGGAATGTTGGCCAATTCTTGGAATGTTGGCCAATTCTTGGAATGTTGGCCAATTCTTGGAATGTTTTCCAATTCTTGGAATGTTGGCCAATTCTTGGAATGTTGGCCAATTCTTGGAATGTTGCCAATTCTTGGAATGTTTTCCAATTCTTGGAATGTTGGCCAATTCTTGGAATGTTTGCCAATTCTTGGAATGTTGGCCAATTCTTGGAATGTTGGCCAATTCTTGGAATGTTGGCCAATTCTTGGAATGTTGGCCAATTCTTGGAATGTTGGCATTCTTGGAATGTTGGCCAATTCTTGAATGTTTTCCAATTCTTGGAATGTTGGCCAATTCTTGGAATGTTTCCAATTCTTGGAATGTTGGCCAATTCTTTTTTTTTGGAATGTTGGCCAATTCTTGGAATGTTTTCCAATTCTTGGAATGTTGGCCAATTCTTGGAATGTTGGCCAATTCTTGAATGTTGGCCATTTTTTGGAATGTTGGCCAATTCTTGGAATTTGGCCAATTCTTAGAATGTTTCCAATTCTTGGAATGTTGGCCAATTCTTGGAATGTTGGCCAATTCTTGGAATGTTGGCCAATTCTTGGAATGTTTTACAATTCTTGGAATGTTGGCCAATTCTTGGAATTTTGGCCAATTCTTGGAATGT
>CALZFC010000338.1:0-37237 GCA_945643635.1 Allodiplogaster sudhausi | reverse complement strand
GCCAATTCTTGGAATGTTTTCCAATTCTTGGAATGTTGCCAATTCTTGGAATGTTGGCCAATTCTTGGAATGTTGGCCAATTCTTGGAATGTTGGCCAATTCTTGGAATGTTGCCAATTCTTGGAATGTTGGCCAATTCTTGGAATGTTGGCCAATTCTTGGAATGTTGGCCATTCTTGGAATGTGGCCAATTCTTGGAATGTTGGCCAATTCTTGGAATGTTGGCCAATTCTTGGAATGTTGGCCAATTCTTGGAATGTTGGCCATTTCTTGGAATGTTTGCCAATTCTTGGAATGTTGGCCAATTCTTGGAATGTTGGCCAATTCTTGGAATGTTGGCCAATTCTTGGAATGTTGCCAATTCTTGGAATGTTGGCCAATTCTTGGAATGTTGGCCAATTCTTGGAATGTTGGCCAATTCTTGGAATGTTGGCCAATTCTTGGAATGTTGCCAATTCTTGGAATGTTGGCCAATTCTTGGAATGTTTGCCAATTCTTGGAATGTTGGCCAATTCTTGGAATGTTGGCCAATTCTTGGAATGTTGGCCAATTCTTGGAATGTTGGCCAATTCTTGGAATGTTGGCCAATTCTTGGAATGTTGGCCAATTCTTGGAATGTTGGCCAATTCTTGGAATGTTGGCCAATTCTTGGAATGTTGGCCAATTCTTGGAATGTTGGCCAATTCTTGGAATGTTGGCCAATTCTTGGAATGTTGGCCAATTCTTGGAATGTTGGCCAATTCTTGAATGTTTTCCAATTCTTGGAATGTTGGCCAATTCTTGGAATGTTGGCCAATTCTTGGAATGTTGGCCAATTCTTGGAATGTTGGCCAATTCTTGGAATGTTTTCCAATTCTTGGAATGTTGGCCAATTCTTGGAATGTTGGCCAATTCTTGGAATGTTGGCCAATTCTTGGAATGTTGGCCAATTCTTGGAATGTTGGCCAATTCTTGGAATGTTTTCCAATTCTTGGAATGTTGGCCAATTCTTGGAATGTTTTCCAATTCTTGGAATGTTGGCCAATTCTTGGAATGTTGGCCAATTCTTGGAATGTTGGCCATTCTTGGAATGTTTTCCATTCTTGGAATGTTTTCCAATTCTTGGAATGTTTTCCAATTCTTGGAATGTTGGCCAATTCTTGGAATGTTTTCCAATTCTTGGAATGTTTTCCAATTCTTGGAATGTTGGCCAATTCTTGGAATGTTGGCCAATTCTTGGAATGTTGGCCAATTCTTGGAATGTTTTCCAATTCTTGGAATGTTGGCCAATTCTTGGAATGTTTTCCAATTCTTGGAATGTTGGCCAATTCTTGGAATGTTTTCCAATTCTTGGAATGTTGGCCAATTCTTGGAATGTTTTCCAATTCTTGGAATGTTGGCCAATTCTTGGAATGTTGGCCATTCTTGGAATGTTGGCCAATTCTTGGAATGTTTTCCAATTCTTGGAATGTTGGCCAATTCTTGGAATGTTGGCCAATTCTTGGAATGTTGGCCAATTCTTGGAATGTTGGCCAATTCTTGGAATGTTTTCCAATTCTTGGAATGTTGCCAATTCTTGGATGTTGGCCAATTCTTGGAATGTTTTCCAATTCTTGGAATGTTGGCCATTCTTGGAATGTTGGCCAATTCTTGGAATGTTGGCCAATTCTTGGAATGTTGGCCAATTCTTGGAATGTTGGCCAATTCTTGGAATGTTTTTCCATTCTTGGAATGTTGGCCAATTCTTGGAATGTTGGCCAATTCTTGGAATGTTTTCCAATTCTTGGAATGTTGGCCAATTCTTGGAATGTTTGCCAATTCTTGGAATGTTGGCCATTCTTGGAATGTTGGCCAATTCTTGGAATGTTGGCCAATTCTTGGAATGTTGGCCAATTCTTGGAATGTTGGCCAATTCTTGGAATGTTGGCCAATTCTTGGAATGTTGGCCAATTCTTGGAATGTTGGCCAATTCTTGGAATGTTGGCCAATTCTTGGAATGTTGGCCAATTCTTGGAATGTTGGCCAATTCTTGGAATGTTGGCCAATTCTTGGAATGTTGGCCAATTCTTGGAATGTTGGCCAATTCTTGGAATGTTGGCCAATTCTTGGAATGTTGGCCAATTCTTGGAATGTTGGCCAATTCTTGGAATGTTGGCCAATTCTTGGAATGTTGGCCAATTCTTGGAATGTTGGCCAATTCTTGAATGTTGGCCAATTCTTGGAATGTTTTCCAATTCTTGGAATGTTGGCCAATTCTTGGAATGTTGGCCAATTCTTGGAATGTTGGCCAATTCTTGGAATGTTGGCCATTCTTGGAATGTTGGCCAATTCTTGGAATGTTGGCCAATTCTTGGAATGTTGGCCAATTCTTGGAATGTTGGCCAATTCTTGGAATGTTGGCCAATTCTTGGAATGTTGGCCAATTCTTGGAATGTTGGCCAATTCTTGGAATGTTGGCCAATTCTTGGAATGTTTTCCAATTCTTGGAATGTTTGGCCAATTCTTGGAATGTTGGCCAATTCTTGGAATGTTTTCCAATTCTTGGAATGTTGGCCAATTCTTGGAATGTTGGCCAATTCTTGGAATGTTGGCCAATTCTTGGAATGTTGGCCAATTCTTGGAATGTTGGCCAATTCTTGGAATGTTGGCCAATTCTTGGAATGTTGGCCAATTCTTGGAATGTTGGCCAATTCTTGGAATGTTGGCCAATTCTTGGAATGTTTTCCAATTCTTGGAATGTTTTCCAATTCTTGGAATGTTGGCCAATTCTTGGAATGTTTGGCCAATTCTTGGAATGTTTTCCAATTCTTGGAATGTTGGCCAATTCTTGGAATGTTGGCCAATTCTTGGAATGTTGGCCAATTCTTGGAATGTTGGCCAATTCTTGGAATGTTGGCCAATTCTTGGAATGTTGGCCAATTCTTGGAATGTTTTCCAATTCTTGGAATGTTGGCCAATTCTTGGAATGTTTTCCAATTCTTGGAATGTTGGCCAATTCTTGGAATGTTGCCAATTCTTGGAATGTTGGCCAATTCTTGGAATGTTTTCCAATTCTTGGAATGTTGGCCAATTCTTGGAATGTTGGCCAATTCTTGGAATGTTTTCCAATTCTTGGAATGTTGGCCAATTCTTGGAATGTTGGCCAATTCTTGGAATGTTGGCCAATTCTTGGAATGTTGGCCAATTCTTGGAATGTTGGCCAATTCTTGGAATGTTGGCCAATTCTTGGAATGTTGGCCAATTCTTGGAATGTGGCCAATTCTTGGAATGTTTTCCAATTCTTGGAATGTTGGCCAATTCTTGGAATGTTGGCCAATTCTTGGAATGTTGGCCAATTCTTGGAATGTTGGCCAATTCTTGGAATGTTGGCCAATTCTTGGAATGTTTTCCAATTCTTGGAATGTTGGCCAATTCTTGGAATGTTGGCCAATTCTTGGAATGTTGGCCAATTCTTGGAATGTTTTCCAATTCTTGGAATGTTGGCCAATTCTTGGAATGTTGGCCAATTCTTGGAATGTTGGCCAATTCTTGGAATGTTTTCCAATTCTTGGAATGTTGGCCAATTCTTGGAATGTTGGCCAATTCTTGGAATGTTGGCCAATTCTTGGAATGTTGGCCAATTCTTGGAATGTTGGCCAATTCTTGGAATGTTGGCCAATTCTTGGAATGTTGGCCAATTCTTGGAATGTTGGCCAATTCTTGGAATGTTGGCCAATTCTTGGAATGTTGGCCAATTCTTGGAATGTTGGCCATTCTTGAATGTTGGCCAATTCTTGGAATGTTGGCCAATTCTTGGAATGTTGGCCAATTCTTGGAATGTTGGCCAATTCTTGGAATGTTTTCCAATTCTTGGAATGTTGGCCAATTCTTGGAATGTTGGCCAATTCTTGGAATGTTTCCAATTCTTGGAATGTTGGCCAATTCTTGGAATGTTGGCCAATTCTTGGAATGTTGGCCAATTCTTGGAATGTTGGCCAATTCTTGGAATGTTGGCCAATTCTTGGAATGTTGGCCAATTCTTGGAATGTTTGGCCAATTCTTGGAATGTTGGCCAATTCTTGGAATGTTTCCAATTCTTGGAATGTTTTCCAATTCTTGGAATGTTTTCCAATTCTTGGAATGTTGGCCAATTCTTGGAATGTTGGCCAATTCTTGGAATGTTGGCCAATTCTTGGAATGTTGGCCAATTCTTGGAATGTTGGCCAATTCTTGGAATGTTGGCCAATTCTTGGAATGTTGGCCAATTCTTGGAATGTTGGCCAATTCTTGGAATGTTGGCCAATTCTTGGAATGTTGGCCATTCTTGGAATGTTGGCCAATTCTTGGAATGTTTGGCCATTCTTGGAATGTTGGCCAATTCTTGGAATGTTTTCCAATTCTTGGAATGTTGGCCAATTCTTGGAATGTTTTCCAATTCTTGGAATGTTGGCCAATTCTTGGAATGTTTTCCAATTCTTGGAATGTTTTCCAATTCTTGGAATGTTGGCCAATTCTTGGAATGTTGGCCAATTCTTGGAATGTTGGCCAATTCTTGGAATGTTGGCCAATTCTTGGAATGTTGGCCAATTCTTGGAATGTTGGCCAATTCTTGGAATGTTGGCCAATTCTTGGAATGTTGCCAATTCTTGGAATGTTGGCCAATTCTTGGAATGTTGGCCAATTCTTGGAATGTTGGCCAATTCTTGGAATGTTGCCAATTCTTGGAATGTTTGGCCAATTCTTGGAATGTTGGCCAATTCTTGAATGTTTTCCAATTCTTGGAATGTTGGCCAATTCTTGGAATGTTGGCCAATTCTTGGAATGTTGGCCAATTCTTGGAATGTTGGCCAATTCTTGGAATGTTGGCCAATTCTTGGAATGTTTGGCCAATTCTTGGAATGTTGGCCAATTCTTGGAATGTTGGCCAATTCTTGGAATGTTGGCCAATTCTTGGAATGTTGGCCAATTCTTGGAATGTTTTCCAATTCTTGGAATGTTGGCCAATTCTTGGAATGTTGGCCAATTCTTGGAATGTTTTCCAATTCTTGGAATGTTGGCCAATTCTTGGAATGTTGGCCAATTCTTGGAATGTTGGCCAATTCTTGGAATGTTGCCAATTCTTGGAATGTTGGCCAATTCTTGGAATGTTGCCAATTCTTGGAATGTTGCCAATTCTTGGAATGTTGGCCAATTCTTGGAATGTTGGCCAATTCTTGGAATGTTGGCCAATTCTTGGAATGTTGGCCAATTCTTGGAATGTTTGCCAATTCTTGGAATGTTGGCCAATTCTTGGAATGTTTTCCAATTCTTGGAATGTTGCCAATTCTTGGAATGTTGGCCAATTCTTGGAATGTTGGCCAATTCTTGGAATGTTGGCCAATTCTTGGAATGTTGGCCAATTCTTGGAATGTTGGCCAATTCTTGGAATGTTGGCCAATTCTTGGAATGTTGGCCAATTCTTGGAATGTTTTCCAATTCTTGGAATGTTGGCCAATTCTTGGAATGTTGGCCAATTCTTGGAATGTTGGCCAATTCTTGGAATGTTGGCCAATTCTTGGAATGTTGGCCAATTCTTGGAATGTTTTCAATTCTTGGAATGTTGGCCAATTCTTGGAATGTTGGCCAATTCTTGGAATGTTGGCCAATTCTTGGAATGTTTTCCAATTCTTGGAATGTTGGCCAATTCTTGGAATGTTGGCCAATTCTTGGAATGTTGGCCAATTCTTGGAATGTTGGCCAATTCTTGGAATGTTGGCCAATTCTTGGAATGTTGGTCAATTCTTGGAATGTTGGCCAATTCTTGGAATGTTTTCCAATTCTTGGAATGTTGGCCAATTCTTGGAATGTTTTCCAATTCTTGGAATGTTGGCCAATTCTTGGAATGTTTGCCAATTCTTGGAATGTTTTCCAATTCTTGGAATGTTGGCCAATTCTTGGAATGTTGGCCAATTCTTGGAATGTTGGCCAATTCTTGAATGTTGGCCAATTCTTGGAATGTTGGCCAATTCTTGGAATGTTTGGCCAATTCTTGGAATGTTGGCCAATTCTTGGAATGTTGGCCAATTCTTGGAATGTTGGCCAATTCTTGGAATGTTGGCCAATTCTTGGAATGTTTTCCAATTCTTGGAATGTTGGCCAATTCTTGGAATGTTGGCCAATTCTTGGAATGTTGGCCAATTCTTGGAATGTTGGCCAATTCTTGGAATGTTGGCCAATTCTTGGAATGTTGGCCAATTCTTGGAATGTTTTCCAATTCTTGGAATGTTGGCCAATTCTTGGAATGTTGGCCAATTCTTGGAATGTTGGCCAATTCTTGGAATGTTGGCCAATTCTTGGAATGTTGGCCAATTCTTGGAATGTTGGCCAATTCTTGGAATGTTGGCCATTCTTGGAATGTTGGCCAATTCTTGGAATGTTTTCCAATTCTTGGAATGTTGGCAATTCTTGGAATGTTGGCCAATTCTTGGAATGTTTTCCAATTCTTGGAATGTTGGCCAATTCTTGGAATGTTGGCCAATTCTTGGAATGTTGGCCAATTCTTGGAATGTTGGCCAATTCTTGGAATGTTGGCCAATTCTTGGAATGTTGGCCAATTCTTGGAATGTTGGCCAATTCTTGGAATGTTGGCCAATTCTTGGAATGTTTTCCAATTCTTGGAATGTTGGCCAATTCTTGGAATGTTTTCCAATTCTTGGAATGTTGGCCAATTCTTGGAATGTTTTCCAATTCTTGGAATGTTGGCCAATTCTTGGAATGTTGGCCAATTCTTGGAATGTTGGCCAATTCTTGGAATGTTGGCCAATTCTTGGAATGTTGGCCAATTCTTGGAATGTTGGCCAATTCTTGGAATGTTGGCCAATTCTTGGAATGTTGGCCAATTCTTGGAATGTTGGCCAATTCTTGGAATGTTGGCCAATTCTTGGAATGTTGGCCAATTCTTGGAATGTTTTCCAATTCTTGGAATGTTGGCCAATTCTTGGAATGTTTTCCAATTCTTGGAATGTTGGCCAATTCTTGGAATGTTGGCCAATTCTTGGAATGTTGGCCAATTCTTGGAATGTTGGCCAATTCTTGGAATGTTGGCCAATTCTTGGAATGTTGGCCAATTCTTGGAATGTTGGCCAATTCTTGGAATGTTGGCCAATTCTTGGAATGTTGGCCAATTCTTGGAATGTTGGCCAATTCTTGGAATGTTGGCCAATTCTTGGAATGTTGGCCAATTCTTGGAATGTTGGCCAATTCTTGGAATGTTGGCCAATTCTTGGAATGTTGGCCAATTCTTGGAATGTTGGCCAATTCTTGGAATGTTGGCCAATTCTTGAATGTTGGCCAATTCTTGGAATGTTTTCCAATTCTTGGAATGTTGGCCAATTCTTGGAATGTTGGCCAATTCTTGGAATGTTGGCCAATTCTTGGAATGTTGGCCAATTCTTGGAATGTTGGCCAATTCTTGGAATGTTGGCCAATTCTTGGAATGTTGGCCAATTCTTGGAATGTTGGCCAATTCTTGGAATGTTTGCCAATTTTTTGAAATGTTGGCCAATTCTTGGAATGTTGGCCAATTCTTGGAATGTTGGCCAATTCTTGGAATGTTGGCCAATTCTTGGAATGTTTTCCAATTCTTGGAATGTTTGCCAATTCTTGGAATGTTGGCCAATTCTTGGAATGTTGGCCAATTCTTGGAATGTTGGCCAATTCTTGGAATGTTGGCCAATTCTTGGAATGTTGGCCAATTCTTGGAATGTTGGCCAATTCTTGGAATGTTGGCCAATTCTTGGAATGTTGGCCAATTCTTGGAATGTTGGCCAATTCTTGGAATGTTGGCCAATTCTTGGAATGTTGGCCAATTCTTGGAATGTTGGCCAATTCTTGGAATGTTGGCCAATTCTTGGAATGTTGGCCAATTCTTGGAATGTTGGCCAATTCTTGGAATGTTGGCCAATTCTTGGAATGTTGGCCAATTCTTGGAATGTTGGCCAATTCTTGGAATGTTGGCCAATTCTTGGAATGTTGGCCAATTCTTGGAATGTTGGCCAATTCTTGGAATGTTTTCCAATTCTTGGAATGTTGGCCAATTCTTGGAATGTTGGCCAATTCTTGGAATGTTGGCCAATTCTTGGAATGTTTTCCAATTCTTGGAATGTTGGCCAATTCTTGGAATGTTGGCCAATTCTTGGAATGTTGGCCAATTCTTGGAATGTTGGCCAATTCTTGGAATGTTGGCCAATTCTTGGAATGTTTTCCAATTCTTGGAATGTTGGCCAATTCTTGGAATGTTTGGCCAATTCTTGGAATGTTGGCCAATTCTTGGAATGTTGGCCAATTCTTGGAATGTTGGCCAATTCTTGGAATGTTGGCCAATTCTTGGAATGTTGGCCAATTCTTGGAATGTTGGCCAATTCTTGGAATGTTGGCCATTCTTGGAATGTTTTCCAATTCTTGGAATGTTGGCCAATTCTTGGAATGTTGGCCAATTCTTGGAATGTTTTCCAATTCTTGGAATGTTGGCCAATTCTTGGAATGTTTTCCAATTCTTGGAATGTTGGCCAATTCTTGGAATGTTTTCCAATTCTTGGAATGTTGGCCAATTCTTGGAATGTTGGCCAATTCTTGGAATGTTGGCCAATTCTTGGAATGTTGGCCAATTCTTGGAATGTTGGCCAATTCTTGGAATGTTTTCCAATTCTTGGAATGTTTGCCAATTCTTGGAATGTTGGCCAATTCTTGGAATGTTGGCCAATTCTTGGAATGTTGGCCAATTCTTGGAATGTTGGCCAATTCTTGGAATGTTGGCCAATTCTTGGAATGTTGGCCAATTCTTGGAATGTTGGCCAATTCTTGGAATGTTGGCCAATTCTTGGAATGTTGGCCAATTCTTGGAATGTTGGCCAATTCTTGGAATGTTGGCCAATTCTTGGAATGTTGGCCAATTCTTGGAATGTTGGCCAATTCTTGGAATGTTGGCCAATTCTTGGAATGTTGGCCAATTCTTGGAATGTTGGCCAATTCTTGGAATGTTTTCCAATTCTTGGAATGTTGGCCAATTCTTGGAATGTTGGCCAATTCTTGGAATGTTGGCCAATTCTTGGAATGTTGGCCAATTCTTGGAATGTTGGCCAATTCTTGGAATGTTGGCCAATTCTTGGAATGTTGGCCAATTCTTGGAATGTTTTCCAATTTTTTTTTTTGTTGGTTTTTTTTTTTTTTCCAATTCTTGGAATGTTGGCCAATTCTTGGAATGTTGGCCAATTCTTGGAATGTTGGCCAATTCTTGGAATGTTTGGCCAATTCTTGGAATGTTGGCCAATTCTTGGAATGTTTTCCAATTCTTGGAATGTTGGCCAATTCTTGGAATGTTGGCCAATTCTTGGAATGTTTTCCAATTCTTGGAATGTTGGCCAATTCTTGGAATGTTGGCCAATTCTTGGAATGTTGGCCAATTCTTGGAATGTTTGGCCAATTCTTGGAATTTGGCCAATTCTTGGAATGTTGGCCAATTCTTGGAATGTTGGCCAATTCTTGGAATGTTGGCCAATTCTTGGAATGTTGGCCAATTCTTGGAATGTTGGCCAATTCTTGGAATGTTGGCCAATTCTTGGAATGTTGGCCAATTCTTGGAATGTTGGCCAATTCTTGGAATGTTGGCCAATTCTTGGAATGTTGGCCAATTCTTGGAATGTTGGCCAATTCTTGGAATGTTGGCCAATTCTTGGAATGTTGGCCAATTCTTGGAATGTTTGGCCAATTCTTGGAATGTTGGCCAATTCTTGGAATGTTGGCCAATTCTTGGAATGTTGGCCAATTCTTGGAATGTTGGCCAATTCTTGGAATGTTGGCCAATTCTTGGAATGTTGGCCAATTCTTGGAATGTTGGCCAATTCTTGGAATGTTGGCCAATTCTTGGAATGTTGGCCAATTCTTGGAATGTTTTCCAATTCTTGGAATGTTGGCCAATTCTTGAATGTTGGCCAATTCTTGGAATGTTGGCCAATTCTTGGAATGTTGGCCAATTCTTGGAATGTTGGCCAATTCTTGGAATGTTGGCCAATTCTTGGAATGTTGCCAATTCTTGGAATGTTGGCCAATTCTTGGAATGTTGGCCAATTCTTGGAATGTTTTCCAATTCTTGGAATGTTGGCCAATTCTTGGAATGTTGGCCAATTCTTGGAATGTTGGCCAATTCTTGGAATGTTGGCCAATTCTTGGAATGTTGGCCAATTCTTGGAATGTTGGCCAATTCTTGGAATGTTGGCCAATTCTTGGAATGTTGGCCAATTCTTGGAATGTTTTGCCAATTCTTGGAATGTTTTCCAATTCTTGGAATGTTGGCCAATTCTTGGAATGTTGGCCAATTCTTGGAATGTTGGCCAATTCTTGGAATGTTGGCCAATTCTTGGAATGTTGGCCAATTCTTGGAATGTTGGCCAATTCTTGGAATGTTGGCCAATTCTTGGAATGTTTTCCAATTCTTGGAATGTTGGCCAATTCTTGGAATGTTGGCCAATTCTTGGAATGTTGGCCAATTCTTGGAATGTTGGCCAATTCTTGGAATGTTGGCCAATTCTTGGAATGTTTTCCAATTCTTGGAATGTTGGCCAATTCTTGGAATGTTGGCCAATTCTTGGAATGTTGGCCAATTCTTGGAATGTTGGCCAATTCTTGGAATGTTGGCCAATTCTTGGAATGTTGGCCAATTCTTGGAATGTTGGCCAATTCTTGGAATGTTGGCCAATTCTTGGAATGTTGGCCAATTCTTGGAATGTTGGCCAATTCTTGGAATGTTGGCCAATTCTTGGAATGTTGGCCAATTCTTGGAATGTTGGCCAATTCTTGGAATGTTGGCCAATTCTTGGAATGTTGGCCAATTCTTGGAATGTTTTCCAATTCTTGGAATGTTGGCCAATTCTTGGAATGTTGGCCAATTCTTGGAATGTTGGCCAATTCTTGGAATGTTGGCCAATTCTTGGAATGTTGGCCAATTCTTGGAATGTTGGCCAATTCTTGGAATGTTGGCCAATTCTTGGAATGTTGGCCAATTCTTGGAATGTTTGCCAATTCTTGGAATGTTTTCCAATTCTTGGAATGTTTGGCCAATTCTTGGAATGTTGGCCAATTCTTGGAATGTTTTCCAATTCTTGGAATGTTGGCCAATTCTTGGAATGTTGGCCAATTCTTGGAATGTTGGCCAATTCTTGGAATGTTGGCCAATTCTTGGAATGTTGGCCAATTCTTGGAATGTTGGCCAATTCTTGGAATGTTGGCCAATTCTTGGAATGTTGGCCAATTCTTGGAATGTTGGCCAATTCTTGGAATGTTTTCCAATTCTTGGAATGTTGGCCAATTCTTGGAATGTTGGCCAATTCTTGGAATGTTGGCCAATTCTTGGAATGTTGGCCAATTCTTGGAATGTTGGCCAATTCTTGGAATGTTGGCCAATTCTTGGAATGTTGGCCAATTCTTGGAATGTTGGCCAATTCTTGGAATGTTTGCCAATTCTTGGAATGTTGGCCAATTCTTGGAATGTTTTAATTCTTGGAATGTTGGCCAATTCTTGGAATGTTGGCCAATTCTTGGAATGTTGGCCAATTCTTGGAATGTTGGCCAATTCTTGGAATGTTGGCCAATTCTTGGAATGTTGGCCAATTCTTGGAATGTTTTCCAATTCTTGGAATGTTGGCCAATTCTTGGAATGTTGGCCAATTCTTGGAATGTTGGCCAATTCTTGGAATGTTGGCCAATTCTTGGAATGTTGGCCAATTCTTGGAATGTTGGCCAATTCTTGGAATGTTGGCCAATTCTTGGAATGTTGGCCAATTCTTGGAATGTTGGCAATTCTTGGAATGTTGGCCAATTCTTGGAATGTTTTCCAATTCTTGGAATGTTGGCCAATTCTTGGAATGTTGGCCAATTCTTGGAATGTTGGCCAATTCTTGGAATGTTGGCCAATTCTTGGAATGTTGGCCAATTCTTGGAATGTTGGCCAATTCTTGGAATGTTTTCAATTCTTGGAATGTTGGCCAATTCTTGGAATGTTGGCCAATTCTTGGAATGTTGGCCAATTCTTGGAATGTTTTCCAATTTTGGAATGTTGGCCAATTCTTGGAATGTTGGCCAATTCTTGGAATGTTGGCCAATTCTTGGAATGTTGGCCAATTCTTGGAATGTTGGCCAATTCTTGGAATGTTGGCCAATTCTTGGAATGTTGGCCAATTCTTGGAATGTTGGCCAATTCTTGGAATGTTGGCCAATTCTTGGAATGTTTTCCAATTCTTGGAATGTTGGCCAATTCTTGGAATGTTGGCCAATTCTTGGAATGTTTTCCAATTCTTGGAATGTTGGCCAATTCTTGGAATGTTGGCCAATTCTTGGAATGTTGGCCAATTCTTGGAATGTTGGCCAATTCTTGGAATGTTGGCCAATTCTTGGAATGTTGGCCAATTCTTGGAATGTTGGCCAATTCTTGGAATGTTGGCCAATTCTTGGAATGTTGGCCAATTCTTGGAATGTTGGCCAATTCTTGGAATGTTTTCCAATTCTTGGAATGTTGCCAATTCTTGGAATGTTGGCCAATTCTTGGAATGTTGGCCAATTCTTGGAATGTTGGCCAATTCTTGGAATGTTGGCCAATTCTTGGAATGTTGGCCAATTCTTGGAATGTTTTCCAATTCTTGGAATGTTGGCCAATTCTTGGAATGTTGGCCAATTCTTGGAATGTTGGCCAATTCTTGGAATGTTGGCCAATTCTTGGAATGTTGGCCAATTCTTGGAATGTTGGCCAATTCTTGGAATGTTGGCCAATTCTTGGAATGTTGGCCAATTCTTGGAATGTTGGCCAATTCTTGGAATGTTGGCCAATTCTTGGAATGTTGGCCAATTCTTGGAATGTTGGCCAATTCTTGGAATGTTTTCCAATTCTTGGAATGTTGGCCAATTCTTGGAATGTTGGCCAATTCTTGGAATGTTGGCCAATTCTTGGAATGTTTTCCAATTCTTGGAATGTTTTCCAATTCTTGGAATGTTTTCCAATTCTTGGAATGTTGGCCAATTCTTGGAATGTTTTCCAATTCTTGGAATGTTTTCCAATTCTTGGAATGTTGGCCAATTCTTGGAATGTTGGCCAATTCTTGGAATGTTGGCCAATTCTTGGAATGTTTTCCAATTCTTGGAATGTTGGCCAATTCTTGGAATGTTTCCAATTCTTGGAATGTTGGCCAATTCTTGGAATGTTTTGGAATGTTCTTGGAATGTTGGCCAATTCTTGGAATGTTGGCCAATTCTTGGAATGTTGGCCAATTCTTGGAATGTTTTCCAATTCTTGGAATGTTGGCCAATTCTTGGAATGTTGGCCAATTCTTGGAATGTTGGCCAATTCTTGGAATGTTGGCCAATTCTTGGAATGTTTTCCAATTCTTGGAATGTTGGCCAATTCTTGGAATGTTGGCCAATTCTTGGAATGTTTTCCAATTCTTGGAATGTTGGCCAATTCTTGGAATGTTGGCCAATTCTTGGAATGTTGGCCAATTCTTGGAATGTTGGCCAATTCTTGGAATGTTGGCCAATTCTTGGAATGTTTTCCAATTCTTGGAATGTTGGCCAATTCTTGGAATGTTGGCCAATTTTTGTTTTTGAATGTTTTTTTCAATTCTTGGAATGTTGGCCAATTCTTGGAATGTTGGCCAATTCTTGGAATGTTGGCCAATTCTTGGAATGTTGGCCAATTCTTGGAATGTTGGCAATTCTTGGAATGTTTCCAATTCTTGGAATGTTGGCCAATTCTTGGAATGTTGGCCAATTCTTGGAATGTTGGCCAATTCTTGGAATGTTGGCCAATTCTTGGAATGTTGGCCAATTCTTGGAATGTTGGCCAATTCTTGGAATGTTGGCCAATTCTTGGAATGTTGGCCAATTCTTGGAATGTTGGCCAATTCTTGGAATGTTGGCCAATTCTTGGAATGTTGGCCAATTCTTGGAATGTTGGCCAATTCTTGGAATGTTTTCCAATTCTTGGAATGTTGGCCAATTCTTGGAATGTTGGCCAATTCTTGGAATGTTGGCCAATTCTTGGAATGTTGGCCAATTCTTGGAATGTTGGCCAATTCTTGGAATGTTGGCCAATTCTTGGAATGTTTTCCAATTCTTGGAATGTTGCCAATTCTTGGAATGTTGGCCAATTCTTGGAATGTTGGCCAATTCTTGGAATGTTGGCCAATTCTTGTTGAATGTTGGCCAATTCTTGGAATGTTGGCCAATTCTTGGAATGTTGGCCAATTCTTGGAATGTTGGCCAATTCTTGGAATGTTGGCCAATTCTTGGAATGTTGGCCAATTCTTGGAATGTTGGCCAATTCTTGGAATGTTGGCCAATTCTTGGATGTTTTCCAATTCTTGGAATGTTGGCCAATTCTTGGAATGTTGGCCAATTCTTGGAATGTTGGCCAATTCTTGGAATGTTTCCAATTCTTGGAATGTTTTCAATTCTTGGAATGTTGGCCAATTCTTGGAATGTTGGCCAATTCTTGGAATGTTTTCCAATTCTTGGAATGTTTTCCAATTCTTGGAATGTTGGCCAATTCTTGGAATGTTGGCCAATTCTTGGAATGTTGGCCAATTCTTGGAATGTTGGCCAATTCTTGGAATGTTGGCCAATTCTTGGAATGTTTTCCAATTCTTGGAATGTTGGCCAATTCTTGGAATGTTGGCCAATTCTTGGAATGTTGGCCAATTCTTGGAATGTTTTCCAATTCTTGGAATGTTGGCCAATTCTTGGAATGTTGGCCAATTCTTGGAATGTTGGCCAATTCTTGGAATGTTGGCCAATTCTTGGAATGTTTTCCAATTCTTGGAATGTTGGCCAATTCTTGGAATGTTGGCCAATTCTTGGAATGTTTTCCAATTCTTGGAATGTTGGCCAATTCTTGGAATGTTGGCCAATTCTTGGAATGTTGGCCAATTCTTGGAATGTTGGCCAATTCTTGGAATGTTGGCCAATTCTTGGAATGTTTTCCAATTCTTGGAATGTTGGCCAATTCTTGGAATGTTGGCCAATTCTTGGAATGTTTTCCAATTCTTGGAATGTTGGCCAATTTTTTGGAATGTTGGCCAATTCTTGGAATGTTGGCCAATTCTTGGAATGTTGGCCAATTCTTGGAATGTTGGCCAATTCTTGGAATGTTTCCAATTCTTGGAATGTTGGCCAATTCTTGGAATGTTGGCCAATTCTTGGAATGTTTTCCAATTCTTGGAATGTTGGCCAATTCTTGGAATGTTGGCCAATTCTTGGAATGTTGGCAATTCTTGGAATGTTGGCCAATTCTTGGAATGTTGGCCAATTCTTGGAATGTTGGCCAATTCTTGGAATGTTGGCCAATTCTTGGAATGTTGGCCAATTCTTGGAATGTTGGCCAATTCTTGGAATGTTGGCCAATTCTTGGAATGTTTTCCAATTCTTGGAATGTTCCAATTCTTGGAATGTTGGCCAATTCTTGGAATGTTGGCCAATTCTTGGAATGTTGGCCAATTCTTGGAATGTTGGCCAATTCTTGGAATGTTTTCCAATTCTTGGAATGTTGGCCAATTCTTGGAATGTTGGCCAATTCTTGGAATGTGGCCAATTCTTGGAATGTTGGCCAATTCTTGGAATGTTGGCCAATTCTTGGAATGTTGGCCAATTCTTGGAATGTTGGCCAATTCTTGGAATGTTGGCCAATTCTTGGAATGTTGGCCAATTCTTGGAATGTTGGCCAATTCTTGGAATGTTGGCCAATTCTTGGAATGTTTTCCAATTCTTGGAATGTTTTCCAATTCTTGGAATGTTGGCCAATTCTTGGAATGTTGGCCAATTCTTGGAATGTTTTCCAATTCTTGGAATGTTGGCCAATTCTTGGAATGTTGGCCAATTTTTTTTTCCAATTCTTGGAATGTTGGCCAATTCTTGGAATGTTGGCCAATTCTTGGAATGTTGGCCAATTCTTGGAATGTTTTCCAATTCTTGGAATGTTGGCCAATTCTTGGAATGTTGGCCAATTCTTGGAATGTTGGCCAATTCTTGGAATGTTGGCCAATTCTTGGAATGTTGGCCAATTCTTGGAATGTTGGCCAATTCTTGGAATGTTGGCCAATTCTTGGAATGTTTTCCAATTCTTGGAATGTTTTCCAATTCTTGGAATGTTTTCCAATTCTTGGAATGTTGGCCAATTCTTGGAATGTTTCCAATTCTTGGAATGTTGGCCAATTCTTGGAATGTTGGCCAATTCTTGGAATGTTGGCCAATTCTTGGAATGTTGGCCAATTCTTGGAATGTTTTCCAATTCTTGGAATGTTGGCCAATTCTTGGAATGTTTTCCAATTCTTGGAATGTTGGCCAATTCTTGGAATGTTTTCCAATTCTTGGAATGTTGGCCAATTCTTGGAATGTTGGCCAATTCTTGGAATGTTGGCCAATTCTTGGAATGTTGCCAATTCTTGGAATGTTGGCCAATTCTTGGAATGTTGGCCAATTCTTGGAATGTTGGCCAATTCTTGGAATGTTTTCCAATTCTTGGAATGTTGGCCAATTCTTGGAATGTTGGCCAATTCTTGGAATGTTTTCCAATTCTTGGAATGTTGGCCAATTCTTGGAATGTTGGCCAATTCTTGGAATGTTGGCCAATTCTTGGAATGTTGGCCAATTCTTGGAATGTTGGCCAATTCTTGGAATGTTTTCCAATTCTTGGAATGTTGGCCAATTCTTGGAATGTTGGCCAATTCTTGGAATGTTTTTCAATTCTTGGAATGTTTCCCAATTCTTGGAATGTTGGCCAATTCTTGGAATGTTGGCCAATTCTTGGAATGTTGGCCAATTCTTGGAATGTTGGCCAATTCTTGGAATGTTTTCCAATTCTTGGAATGTTGGCCAATTCTTGGAATGTTGGCCAATTCTTGGAATTTTCCAATTCTTGGAATGTTGGCCAATTCTTGGAATGTTGGCCAATTCTTGGAATGTTGGCCAATTCTTGGAATGTTGGCCAATTCTTGGAATGTTGGCCAATTCTTGGAATGTTGGCCAATTCTTGGAATGTTGGCCAATTCTTGGAATGTTGGCCAATTCTTGGAATGTTGGCCAATTCTTGGAATGTTGGCCAATTCTTGGAATGTTGGCCAATTCTTGGAATGTTGGCCAATTCTTGGAATGTTTTCCAATTCTTGGAATGTTTTCCATTCTTGGAATGTTTTCCAATTCTTGGAATGTTGGCCAATTCTTGGAATGTTTTCCAATTCTTGGAATGTTGGCCAATTCTTGGAATGTTGGCCAATTCTTGGAATGTTGGCCAATTCTTGGAATGTTTTCCAATTCTTGGAATGTTGGCCAATTCTTGGAATGTTTTCCAATTCTTGGAATGTTGGCCAATTCTTGGAATGTTGGCCAATTCTTGGAATGTTGGCCAATTCTTGGAATGTTTTCCAATTCTTGGAATGTTGGCCAATTCTTGGAATGTTGGCCAATTCTTGGAATGTTGGCCAATTCTTGGAATGTTGGCCAATTCTTGGAATGTTTTCCAATTCTTGGAATGTTGGCCAATTCTTGGAATGTTGGCCAATTCTTGGAATGTTTTCCAATTCTTGGAATGTTGGCCAATTCTTGGAATGTTTTCCAATTCTTGGAATGTTGGCCAATTCTTGGAATGTTTTCCAATTCTTGGAATGTTGGCCAATTCTTGGAATGTTGGCCAATTCTTGGAATGTTGGCCAATTCTTGGAATGTTTTCCAATTCTTGGAATGTTGGCCAATTCTTGGAATGTTTTCCAATTCTTGGAATGTTGGCCAATTCTTGGAATGTTTTCCAATTCTTGGAATGTTGGCCAATTCTTGGAATGTTGGCCAATTCTTGGAATGTTGGCCAATTCTTGGAATGTTTTCCAATTCTTGGAATGTTGGCCAATTCTTGGAATGTTGGCCAATTCTTGGAATGTTGGCCAATTCTTGGAATGTTGGCCAATTCTTGGAATGTTTTCCAATTCTTGGAATGTTGGCCAATTCTTGGAATGTTGGCCAATTCTTGGAATGTTGGCCAATTCTTGGAATGTTGGCCAATTCTTGGAATGTTGGCCAATTCTTGGAATGTTGCCAATTCTTGGAATGTTGGCCAATTCTTGGAATGTTGGCCAATTCTTGGAATGTTGGCCAATTCTTGGAATGTTGGCCAATTCTTGGAATGTTGGCCAATTCTTGGAATGTTGGCCAATTCTTGGAATGTTTTCCAATTCTTGGAATGTTGGCCAATTCTTGGAATGTTGGCCAATTCTTGGAATGTTGGCCAATTCTTGGAATGTTGGCCAATTCTTGGAATGTTGGCCAATTCTTGGAATGTTTTCCAATTCTTGGAATGTTGGCCAATTCTTGGAATGTTGGCCAATTCTTGGAATGTTTTCCAATTCTTGGAATGTTGGCCAATTCTTGGAATGTTGGCCAATTCTTGGAATGTTGGCCAATTCTTGGAATGTTGGCCAATTCTTGGAATGTTGGCCAATTCTTGGAATGTTGGCCAATTCTTGGAATGTTGGCCAATTCTTGGAATGTTTGGCCAATTCTTGGAATGTTTTCCAATTCTTGGAATGTTGGCCAATTCTTGGAATGTTTCCCAATTCTTGGAATGTTGGCCAATTCTTGGAATGTTGGCCAATTCTTGGAATGTTGGCCAATTCTTGGAATGTTGGCCAATTCTTGGAATGTTTTCCAATTCTTGGAATGTTGGCCAATTCTTGGAATGTTGGCCAATTCTTGGAATGTTGGCCAATTCTTGGAATGTTGGCCAATTCTTGGAATGTTGGCCAATTCTTGGAATGTTGGCCAATTCTTGGAATGTTGGCCAATTCTTGGAATGTTGGCCAATTCTTGGAATGTTGGCCAATTCTTGGAATGTTGGCCAATTCTTGGAATGTTGGCCAATTCTTGGAATGTTGGCCAATTCTTGGAATGTTGGCCAATTCTTGGAATGTTGGCCAATTCTTGGAATGTTGGCCAATTCTTGGAATGTTTTCCAATTCTTGGAATGTTGGCCAATTCTTGGAATGTTGGCCAATTCTTGGAATGTTGGCCAATTCTTGGAATGTTTTCCAATTCTTGGAATGTTGGCCAATTCTTGGAATGTTTTCCAATTCTTGGAATGTTGGCCAATTCTTGGAATGTTGGCCAATTCTTGGAATGTTGGCCAATTCTTGGAATGTTTTCCAATTCTTGGAATGTTGGCCAATTCTTGGAATGTTTTCCAATTCTTGGAATGTTGGCCAATTCTTGGAATGTTTCCAATTCTTGGAATGTTGGCCAATTCTTGGAATGTTGGCCAATTCTTGGAATGTTGGCCAATTCTTGGAATGTTTTCCAATTCTTGGAATGTTGGCCAATTCTTGGAATGTTGGCCAATTCTTGGAATGTTGGCCAATTCTTGGAATGTTGGCCAATTCTTGGAATGTTTTCCAATTCTTGGAATGTTGGCCAATTCTTGGAATGTTGGCCAATTCTTGGAATGTTTTCCAATTCTTGGAATGTTGGCCAATTCTTGGAATGTTGGCCAATTCTTGGAATGTTGGCCAATTCTTGGAATGTTGGCCAATTCTTGGAATGTTGGCCAATTCTTGGAATGTTGGCCAATTCTTGGAATGTTGGCCAATTCTTGGAATGTTGGCCAATTCTTGGAATGTTGGCCAATTCTTGGAATGTTTTCCAATTCTTGGAATGTTTTCCAATTCTTGGAATGTTGGCCAATTCTTGGAATGTTTTCCAATTCTTGGAATGTTGGCCAATTCTTGGAATGTTGGCCAATTCTTGGAATGTTGGCCAATTCTTGGAATGTTGGCCAATTCTTGGAATGTTGGCCAATTCTTGGAATGTTGGCCAATTCTTGGAATGTTGGCCAATTCTTGGAATGTTTTCCAATTCTTGGAATGTTGGCCAATTCTTGGAATGTTGGCCAATTCTTGGAATGTTGGCCAATTCTTGGAATGTTGGCCAATTCTTGGAATGTTTGGCCAATTCTTGGAATGTTGGCCAATTCTTGGAATGTTGGCCAATTCTTGGAATGTTGGCCAATTCTTGGAATGTTTTCCAATTCTTGGAATGTTTTCCAATTCTTGGAATGTTGGCCAATTCTTGGAATGTTGGCCAATTCTTGGAATGTTTTCCAATTCTTGGAATGTTGGCCAATTCTTGGAATGTTGGCCAATTCTTGGAATGTGTTGGCCAATTCTTGGAATGTTGGCCAATTCTTGGAATGTTTTCCAATTCTTGGAATGTTGGCCAATTCTTGGAATGTTGGCCAATTCTTGGAATGTTGGCCAATTCTTGGAATGTTGGCCAATTCTTGGAATGTTGGCCAATTCTTGGAATGTTGGCCAATTCTTGGAATGTTGGCCAATTCTTGGAATGTTTTCCAATTCTTGGAATGTTGGCCAATTCTTGGAATGTTGGCCAATTCTTGGAATGTTGGCCAATTCTTGGAATGTTTTCCAATTCTTGGAATGTTGGCCAATTCTTGGAATGTTGGCCAATTCTTGGAATGTTGGCCAATTCTTGGAATGTTTTCCAATTCTTGGAATGTTGGCCAATTCTTGGAATGTTGGCCAATTCTTGGAATGTTGGCCAATTCTTGGAATGTTGGCCAATTCTTGGAATGTTTTCCAATTCTTGGAATGTTGGCCAATTCTTGGAATGTTGGCCAATTCTTGGAATGTTGGCCAATTCTTGGAATGTTGGCCAATTCTTGGAATGTTTTCCAATTCTTGGAATGTTGGCCAATTCTTGGAATGTTGGCCAATTCTTGGAATGTTGGCCAATTCTTGGAATGTTGGCCAATTCTTGGAATGTTGGCCAATTCTTGGAATGTTGGCCAATTCTTGGAATGTTGGCCAATTCTTGGAATGTTGGCCAATTCTTGGAATGTTTCCAATTCTTGGAATGTTGGCCAATTCTTGGAATGTTGGCCAATTCTTGGAATGTTTTCCAATTCTTGGAATGTTGGCCAATTCTTGGAATGTTGGCCAATTCTTGGAATGTTGGCCAATTCTTGGAATGTTGGCCAATTCTTGGAATGTTGGCCAATTCTTGGAATGTTGGCCAATTCTTGGAATGTTTTCCAATTCTTGGAATGTTGGCCAATTCTTGGAATGTTTTCCAATTCTTGGAATGTTGGCCAATTCTTGGAATGTTTTCCAATTCTTGGAATGTTGGCCAATTCTTGGAATGTTGGCCAATTCTTGGAATGTTGGCCAATTCTTGGAATGTTGGCCAATTCTTGGAATGTTTGGCCAATTCTTGGAATGTTGGCCAATTCTTGGAATGTTTGCCAATTCTTGGAATGTTGGCCAATTCTTGGAATGTTGGCCAATTCTTGGAATGTTGGCCAATTCTTGGAATGTTGGCCAATTCTTGGAATGTTGGCCAATTCTTGGAATGTTGGCCAATTCTTGGAATGTTGGCCAATTCTTGGAATGTTGGCCAATTCTTGGAATGTTGGCCAATTCTTGGAATGTTTTCCAATTCTTGGAATGTTTTCCAATTCTTGGAATGTTGGCCATTCTTGGAATGTTGGCCAATTCTTGGAATGTTTTCCAATTCTTGGAATGTTGGCCAATTCTTGGAATGTTGGCCAATTCTTGGAATGTTGGCCAATTCTTGGAATGTTGGCCAATTCTTGGAATGTTGGCCAATTCTTGGAATGTTGGCCAATTCTTGGAATGTTGGCCAATTCTTGGAATGTTGGCCAATTCTTGGAATGTTGGCCAATTCTTGGAATGTTGGCCAATTCTTGGAATGTTGGCCAATTCTTGGAATGTTGGCCAATTCTTGGAATGTTTTCCAATTCTTGGAATGTTGGCCAATTCTTGGAATGTTTTCCAATTCTTGGAATGTTGGCCAATTCTTGGAATGTTTTCCAATTCTTGGAATGTTGGCCAATTCTTGGAATGTTGGCCAATTCTTGGAATGTTGGCCAATTCTTGGAATGTTTTCCAATTCTTGGAATGTTGGCCAATTCTTGGAATTTGGCCAATTCTTGGAATGTTGGCCAATTCTTGGAATGTTGGCCAATTCTTGGAATGTTTTCCAATTCTTGGAATGTTGGCCAATTCTTGGAATGTTGGCCAATTCTTGGAATGTTTTCCAATTCTTGGAATGTTGGCCAATTCTTGGAATGTTGGCCAATTCTTGGAATGTTGGCCAATTCTTGGAATGTTGGCCAATTCTTGGAATGTTGGCCAATTCTTGGAATGTTTTCCAATTCTTGGAATGTTGGCCAATTCTTGGAATGTTGGCCAATTCTTGGAATGTTTTCCAATTCTTGGAATGTTGGCCAATTCTTGGAATGTTGGCCAATTCTTGGAATGTTGGCCAATTCTTGGAATGTTGGCCAATTCTTGGAATGTTGGCCAATTCTTGGAATGTTGGCCAATTCTTGGAATGTTTTCCAATTCTTGGAATGTTTTCCAATTCTTGGAATGTTTTCCAATTCTTGGAATGTTGGCCAATTCTTGGAATGTTTTCCAATTCTTGGAATGTTGGCCAATTCTTGGAATGTTGGCCAATTCTTGGAATGTTGGCAATTCTTGGAATGTTGGCCAATTCTTGGAATGTTGGCCAATTCTTGGAATGTTGGCCAATTCTTGGAATGTTGGCCAATTCTTGGAATGTTTTCCAATTCTTGGAATGTTGGCCAATTCTTGGAATGTTGGCCAATTCTTGGAATGTTGGCCAATTCTTGGAATGTTGGCCAATTCTTGGAATGTTGGCCAATTCTTGGAATGTTGGCCAATTCTTGGAATGTTGGCCAATTCTTGGAATGTTGGCCAATTCTTGGAATGTTGGTCAATTCTTGGAATGTTGGCCAATTCTTGGAATGTTTTCCAATTCTTGGAATGTTGGCCAATTCTTGGAATGTTGGCCAATTCTTGGAATGTTGGCCAATTCTTGGAATGTTTTCCAATTCTTGGAATGTTGGCCAATTCTTGGAATGTTTTCCAATTCTTGGAATGTTGGCCAATTCTTGGAATGTTGGCCAATTCTTGGAATGTTGGCCAATTCTTGGAATGTTGGCCAATTCTTGGAATGTTGGCCAATTCTTGGAATGTTGGCCAATTCTTGGAATGTTGGCCAATTCTTGGAATGTTGGCCAATTCTTGGAATGTTGGCCAATTCTTGGAATGTTGGCCAATTCTTGGAATGTTTTCCAATTCTTGGAATGTTTTCCAATTCTTGGAATGTTGGCCAATTCTTGGAATGTTTTCCAATTCTTGGAATGTTGGCCAATTCTTGGAATGTTGGCCAATTCTTGGAATGTTGGCCAATTCTTGGAATGTTGGCCAATTCTTGGAATGTTGGCCAATTCTTGGAATGTTGGCCAATTCTTGGAATGTTTTCCAATTCTTGGAATGTTGGCCAATTCTTGGAATGTTGGCCAATTCTTGGAATGTTGGCCAATTCTTGGAATGTTTTCCAATTCTTGGAATGTTGGCCAATTCTTGGAATGTTGGCCAATTCTTGGTTAATGTTGGCCAATTCTTGGAATGTTGGCCAATTCTTGGAATGTTGGCCAATTCTTGGAATGTTGGCCAATTCTTGGAATGTTGGCCAATTCTTGGAATGTTGGCCAATTCTTGGAATGTTGGCCAATTCTTGGAATGTTGGCCAATTCTTGGAATGTTGGCCAATTCTTGGAATGTTGGCCAATTCTTGGAATGTTTTCCAATTCTTGGAATGTTTTCCAATTCTTGGAATGTTTCCAATTCTTGGAATGTTGGCCAATTCTTGGAATGTTTTCCAATTCTTGGAATGTTTCCAATTCTTGGAATGTTGGCCAATTCTTGGAATGTTGGCCAATTCTTGGAATGTTGGCCAATTCTTGGAATGTTGGCCAATTCTTGGAATGTTGGCCAATTCTTGGAATGTTGGCCAATTCTTGGAATGTTGGCCAATTCTTGGAATGTTGGCCAATTCTTGGAATGTTTGCCAATTCTTGGAATGTTGGCCAATTCTTGGAATGTTGGCCAATTCTTGGAATGTTGGCCAATTCTTGGAATGTTGGCCAATTCTTGGAATGTTGGCCAATTCTTGGAATGTTGGCCAATTCTTGGAATGTTGGCCAATTCTTGGAATGTTGGCCAATTCTTGGAATGTTTTCCAATTCTTGGAATGTTGGCCAATTCTTGGAATGTTGGCCAATTCTTGGAATGTTGGCCAATTCTTGGAATGTTTTCCAATTCTTGGAATGTTGGCCAATTCTTGGAATGTTTTCCAATTCTTGGAATGTTGGCCAATTCTTGGAATGTTTGGCCAATTCTTGGAATGTTGGCCAATTCTTGGAATGTTGGCCAATTCTTGGAATGTTGGCCAATTCTTGGAATGTTGGCCAATTCTTGGAATGTTGGCCAATTCTTGGAATGTTGGCCAATTCTTGGAATGTTGGCCAATTCTTGGAATGTTGGCCAATTCTTGGAATGTTTTCCAATTCTTGGAATGTTGGCCAATTCTTGGAATGTTGGCCAATTCTTGGAATGTTTTCCAATTCTTGGAATGTTGGCCAATTCTTGGAATGTTGGCCAATTCTTGGAATGTTGGCCAATTCTTGGAATGTTGGCCAATTCTTGGAATGTTGGCCAATTCTTGGAATGTTGGCCAATTCTTGGAATGTTGGCCAATTCTTGGAATGTTGGCCAATTCTTGGAATGTTGGCCAATTCTTGGAATGTTGGCCAATTCTTGGAATGTTGGCCAATTCTTGGAATGTTGGCCAATTCTTGGAATGTTGGCCAATTCTTGGAATGTTGGCCAATTCTTGGAATGTTGGCCAATTCTTGGAATGTTTTGCCAATTCTTGGAATGTTGGCCAATTCTTGGAATGTTGGCCAATTCTTGGAATGTTGGCCAATTCTTGGAATGTTGGCCAATTCTTGGAATGTTGGCCAATTCTTGGAATGTTGGCCAATTCTTGGAATGTTGGCCAATTCTTGGAATGTTGGCCAATTCTTGGAATTTGGCCAATTCTTGGAATGTTGGCCAATTCTTGGAATGTTGGCCAATTCTTGGAATGTTGGCCAATTCTTGGAATGTTGGCCAATTCTTGGAATGTTGGCCAATTCTTGGAATGTTGGCCAATTCTTGGAATGTTGGCCAATTCTTGGAATGTTGGCCAATTCTTGGAATGTTGGCCAATTCTTGGAATGTTTTCCAATTCTTGGAATGTTGGCCAATTCTTGGAATGTTGGCCAATTCTTGGAATGTTGGCCAATTCTTGGAATGTTTTCCAATTCTTGGAATGTTGGCCAATTCTTGGAATGTTGGCCAATTCTTGGAATGTTGGCCAATTCTTGGAATGTTGGCCAATTCTTGGAATGTTGGCCAATTCTTGGAATGTTTTCCAATTCTTGGAATGTTTTCCAATTCTTGGAATGTTTTCCAATTCTTGGAATGTTGGCCAATTCTTGGAATGTTTCCAATTCTTGGAATGTTGGCCAATTCTTGGAATGTTGGCCAATTCTTGGAATGTTGGCCAATTCTTGGAATGTTGGCCAATTCTTGGAATGTTTCCAATTCTTGGAATGTTGGCCAATTCTTGGAATGTTGGCCAATTCTTGGAATGTTTTCCAATTCTTGGAATGTTGGCCAATTCTTGGAATGTTGGCCAATTCTTGGAATGTTGGCCAATTCTTGGAATGTTGGCCAATTCTTGGAATGTTTTCCAATTCTTGGAATGTTGGCCAATTCTTGGAATGTTTCCAATTCTTGGAATGTTGGCCAATTCTTGGAATGTTTTCCATTCTTGGAATGTTGGCCAATTCTTGGAATGTTGGCCAATTCTTGGAATGTTGGCCAATTCTTGGAATGTTTTCCAATTCTTGGAATGTTGGCCAATTCTTGGAATGTTGGCCAATTCTTGGAATGTTGGCCATTCTTGGAATGTTGGCCAATTCTTGGAATGTTGGCCAATTCTTGGAATGTTGGCCAATTCTTGGAATGTTGGCCAATTCTTGGAATGTTGGCCAATTCTTGGAATGTTGGCCAATTCTTGGAATGTTGGCCAATTCTTGGAATGTTGGCCAATTCTTGGAATGTTGGCCAATTCTTGGAATGTTGGCCAATTCTTGGAATGTTGGCCAATTCTTGGAATGTTGGCCAATTCTTGGAATGTTGGCCAATTCTTGGAATGTTTTCCAATTCTTGGAATGTTGGCCAATTCTTGGAATGTTTCCAATTCTTGGAATGTTGGCCAATTCTTGGAATGTTTTCCAATTCTTGGAATGTTTTCCAATTCTTGGAATGTTGGCCAATTCTTGGAATGTTGGCCAATTCTTGGAATGTTGGCCAATTCTTGGAATGTTGGCCAATTCTTGGAATGTTGGCCAATTCTTGGAATGTTGGCCAATTCTTGGAATGTTTCCAATTCTTGGAATGTTGGCCAATTCTTGGAATGTTGGCCAATTCTTGGAATGTTGGCCAATTCTTGGAATGTTGGCCAATTCTTGGAATGTTGGCCAATTCTTGGAATGTTGGCCAATTCTTGGAATGTTGGCCAATTCTTGGAATGTTGGCCAATTCTTGGAATGTTGGCCAATTCTTGGAATGTTGGCCAATTCTTGGAATGTTTTCCAATTCTTGGAATGTTGGCCAATTCTTGGAATGTTGGCCAATTCTTGGAATGTTGCCAATTCTTGGAATGTTTTCCAATTCTTGGAATGTTGGCCAATTCTTGGAATGTTTTCCAATTCTTGGAATGTTGGCCAATTCTTGGAATGTTGGCCAATTCTTGGAATGTTGGCCAATTCTTGGAATGTTGGCCAATTCTTGGAATGTTGGCCAATTCTTGGAATGTTGGCCAATTCTTGGAATGTTGGCCAATTCTTGGAATGTTGGCCAATTCTTGGAATGTTGGCCAATTCTTGGAATGTTGGCCAATTCTTGGAATGTTGGCCAATTCTTGGAATGTTTTCCAATTCTTGGAATGTTGGCCAATTCTTGGAATGTTGGCCAATTCTTGGAATGTTGGCCAATTCTTGGAATGTTGGCCAATTCTTGGAATGTTGGCCAATTCTTGGAATGTTGGCCAATTCTTGGAATGTTGGCCAATTCTTGGAATGTTGGCCAATTCTTGGAATGTTTTCCAATTCTTGGAATGTTGGCCAATTCTTGGAATGTTGGCCAATTCTTGGAATGTTGGCCAATTCTTGGAATGTTTTTCAATTCTTGGAATGTTGGCCAATTCTTGGAATGTTGGCCAATTCTTGGAATGTTGGCCAATTCTTGGAATGTTGGCCAATTCTTGGAATGTTGGCCAATTCTTGGAATGTTTTCCAATTCTTGGAATGTTGGCCAATTCTTGGAATGTTGGCCAATTCTTGGAATGTTGGCCAATTCTTGGAATGTTGGCCAATTCTTGGAATGTTGGCCAATTCTTGGAATGTTTTCCAATTCTTGGAATGTTGGCCAATTCTTGGAATGTTGGCCAATTCTTGGAATGTTTTCCAATTCTTGGAATGTTGGCCAATTCTTGGAATGTTGGCCAATTCTTGGAATGTTGGCCAATTCTTGGAATGTTGGCCAATTCTTGGAATGTTGGCCAATTCTTGGAATGTTGGCCAATTCTTGGAATGTTGGCCAATTCTTGGAATGTTGGCCAATTCTTGGAATGTTTTCCAATTCTTGGAATGTTGGCCAATTCTTGGAATGTTTTCCAATTCTTGGAATGTTGGCCAATTCTTGGAATGTTGCCAATTCTTGGAATGTTGGCCAATTCTTGGAATGTTGGCCAATTCTTGGAATGTTGGCCAATTCTTGGAATGTTGGCCAATTCTTGGAATGTTTCCAATTCTTGGAATGTTGGCCAATTCTTGGAATGTTGGCCAATTCTTGGAATGTTGGCCAATTCTTGGAATGTTGGCCAATTCTTGGAATGTTGGCCAATTCTTGGAATGTTGGCCAATTCTTGGAATGTTGGCCAATTCTTGGAATGTTGGCCAATTCTTGGAATGTTGGCCAATTCTTGGAATGTTTTCCAATTCTTGGAATGTTGGCCAATTCTTGGAATGTTTTCCAATTCTTGGAATGTTGGCCAATTCTTGGAATGTTGGCCAATTCTTGGAATGTTGGCCAATTCTTGGAATGTTTTCCAATTCTTGGAATGTTGGCCAATTCTTGGAATGTTGGCCAATTCTTGAATGTTGGCCAATTCTTGGAATGTTGGCCAATTCTTGGAATGTTTTCCAATTCTTGGAATGTTGGCCAATTCTTGGAATGTTGGCCAATTCTTGGAATGTTTTCCAATTCTTGGAATGTTGGCCAATTCTTGGAATGTTGGCCAATTCTTGGAATGTTGGCCATTTCTTGGAATGTTGGCCAATTCTTGGAATGTTGGCCAATTCTTGGAATGTTTTCCAATTCTTGGAATGTTGGCCAATTCTTGGAATGTTGGCCAATTCTTGGAATGTTTTCCAATTCTTGGAATGTTGGCCAATTCTTGGAATGTTGGCCAATTCTTGGAATGTTGGCCAATTCTTGGAATGTTGGCCAATTCTTGGAATGTTGGCCAATTCTTGGAATGTTGGCCAATTCTTGGAATGTTTTCCAATTCTTGGAATGTTTTCCAATTCTTGGAATGTTTTCCAATTCTTGGAATGTTGGCCAATTCTTGGAATGTTTTCCAATTCTTGGAATGTTTTCCAATTCTTGGAATGTTGGCCAATTCTTGGAATGTTGGCCAATTCTTGGAATGTTGGCCAATTCTTGGAATGTTGGCCAATTCTTGGAATGTTGGCCAATTCTTGGAATGTTGGCCAATTCTTGGAATGTTTTCCAATTCTTGGAATGTTGGCCAATTCTTGGAATGTTGGCCAATTCTTGGAATGTTGGCCAATTCTTGGAATGTTGGCCAATTCTTGGAATGTTGGCCAATTCTTGGAATGTTGGCCAATTCTTGGAATGTTGGCCAATTCTTGGAATGTTGGCCAATTCTTGGAATGTTGGCCAATTCTTGGAATGTTTTCCAATTCTTGGAATGTTGGCCAATTCTTGGAATGTTGGCCAATTCTTGGAATGTTGGCCAATTCTTGGAATGTTTTCCAATTCTTGGAATGTTGGCCAATTCTTGGAATGTTGGCCAATTCTTGGAATGTTTTCCAATTCTTGGAATGTTGGCCAATTCTTGGAATGTTGGCCAATTCTTGGAATGTTGGCCAATTCTTGGAATGTTGGCCAATTCTTGGAATGTTGGCCAATTCTTGGAATGTTGGCCAATTCTTGGAATGTTGGCCAATTCTTGGAATGTTGGCCAATTCTTGGAATGTTGGCCAATTCTTGGAATGTTGGCCAATTCTTGGAATGTTTTCCAATTCTTGGAATGTTTTCCAATTCTTGGAATGTTGGCCAATTCTTGGAATGTTGGCCAATTCTTGGAATGTTGGCCAATTCTTGGAATGTTGGCCAATTCTTGGAATGTTGGCCAATTCTTGGAATGTTGGCCAATTCTTGGAATGTTGGCCAATTCTTGGAATGTTGGCCAATTCTTGGAATGTTTTCCAATTCTTGGAATGTTGGCCAATTCTTGGAATGTTGGCCAATTCTTGGAATGTTGGCCAATTCTTGGAATGTTTTCCAATTCTTGGAATGTTGGCCAATTCTTGGAATGTTGGCCAATTCTTGGAATGTTTGCCAATTCTTGGAATGTTGGCCAATTCTTGGAATGTTGGCCAATTCTTGGAATGTTTCCAATTCTTGGAATGTTGGCCAATTCTTGGAATGTTGGCCAATTCTTGGAATGTTGGCCAATTCTTGGAATGTTGGCCAATTCTTGGAATGTTGGCCAATTCTTGGAATGTTGGCCAATTCTTGGAATGTTTGGCCAATTCTTGGAATGTTGGCCAATTCTTGGAATGTTTTCCAATTCTTGGAATGTTGGCCAATTCTTGGAATGTTGGCCAATTCTTGGAATGTTGGCCAATTCTTGGAATGTTGGCCAATTCTTGGAATGTTGGCCAATTCTTGGAATGTTGGCCAATTCTTGGAATGTTGGCCAATTCTTGGAATGTTTTCCAATTCTTGGAATGTTTGCCAATTCTTGGAATGTTGGCCAATTCTTGGAATGTTTTCCAATTCTTCTTGGATTTGGCCAATTCTTGGAATGTTGGCCAATTCTTGGAATGTTTTCCAATTCTTGGAATGTTGGCCAATTCTTGGAATGTTGGCCAATTCTTGGAATGTTGGCCAATTCTTGGAATGTTTTCCAATTCTTGGAATGTTGGCCAATTCTTGGAATGTTGGCCAATTCTTGGAATGTTTCCAATTCTTGGAATGTTGGCCAATTCTTGGAATGTTGGCCAATTCTTGGAATGTTGGCCAATTCTTGGAATGTTGGCCAATTCTTGGAATGTTGGCCAATTCTTGGAATGTTTTCCAATTCTTGGAATGTTGGCCAATTCTTGGAATGTTGGCCAATTCTTGGAATGTTGGCCAATTCTTGGAATGTTTTCCAATTCTTGGAATGTTGGCCAATTCTTGGAATGTTGGCCAATTCTTGGAATGTTGGCCAATTCTTGGAATGTTGGCCAATTCTTGGAATGTTGGCCAATTCTTGGAATGTTGGCCAATTCTTGGAATGTTGGCCAATTCTTGGAATGTTGGCCAATTCTTGGAATGTTGGCCAATTCTTGGAATGTTGGCCAATTCTTGGAATGTTGGCCAATTCTTGGAATGTTGGCCAATTCTTGGAATGTTTTCCAATTCTTGGAATGTTGGCCAATTCTTGGAATGTTTGGCCAATTCTTGGAATGTTGGCCAATTCTTGGAATGTTGGCCAATTCTTGGAATGTTGGCCAATTCTTGGAATGTTGGCCAATTCTTGGAATGTTGGCCAATTCTTGGAATGTTTCCAATTCTTGGAATGTTGGCCAATTCTTGGAATGTTGGCCAATTCTTGGAATGTTTTTCAATTCTTGGAATGTTGGCCAATTCTTGGAATGTTGGCCAATTCTTGGAATGTTGGCCAATTCTTGGAATGTTTTCCAATTCTTGGAATGTTGGCCAATTCTTGGAATGTTGGCCAATTCTTGGAATGTTTTCCAATTCTTGGAATGTTGGCCAATTCTTGGAATGTTGGCCAATTCTTGGAATGTTGGCCAATTCTTGGAATGTTGCCAATTCTTGGAATGTTGGCCAATTCTTGGAATGTTGGCCAATTCTTGGAATGTTGGCCAATTCTTGGAATGTTGGCCAATTCTTGGAATGTTGGCCAATTCTTGGAATGTTTTCCAATTCTTGGAATGTTTTCCAAATTCTTGGAATGTTTTCCAATTCTTGGAATGTTGGCCAATTCTTGGAATGTTGGCCAATTCTTGGAATGTTTTCCAATTCTTGGAATGTTGGCCAATTCTTGGAATGTTTCCAATTCTTGGAATGTTGGCCAATTCTTGGAATGTTGGCCATTCTTGGAATGTTTGGCCAATTCTTGGAATGTTGGCCAATTCTTGGAATGTTGGCCAATTCTTGGAATGTTGGCCAATTCTTGGAATGTTGGCCAATTCTTGGAATGTTGGCCAATTCTTGGAATGTTGGCCAATTCTTGGAATGTTGGCCAATTCTTGGAATGTTTGCCAATTCTTGGAATGTTGGCCAATTCTTGGAATGTTGGCCAATTCTTGGAATGTTTTCCAATTCTTGGAATGTTGGCCAATTCTTGGAATGTTGGCCAATTCTTGGAATGTTGGCCAATTCTTGGAATGTTGGCCAATTCTTGGAATGTTGGCCAATTCTTGGAATGTTGGCCAATTCTTGGAATGTTTTCCAATTCTTGGAATGTTGGCCAATTCTTGGAATGTTGGCCAATTCTTGGAATGTTGGCCAATTCTTGGAATGTTTTCCAATTCTTGGAATGTTTTCCAATTCTTGGAATGTTGGCCAATTCTTGGAATGTTGGCCAATTCTTGGAATGTTGGCCAATTCTTGGAATGTTGGCCAATTCTTGGAATGTTGGCCAATTCTTGGAATGTTGGCCAATTCTTGGAATGTTGGCCAATTCTTGGAATGTTGGCCAATTCTTGGAATGTTTTCCAATTCTTGGAATGTTTTCCAATTCTTGGAATGTTGGCCAATTCTTGGAATGTTTTCCAATTCTTGGAATGTTGGCCAATTCTTGGAATGTTGGCCAATTCTTGGAATGTTGGCCAATTCTTGGAATGTTGGCCAATTCTTGGAATGTTGGCCAATTCTTGGAATGTTGGCCAATTCTTGGAATGTTGGCCAATTCTTGGAATGTTTTCCAATTCTTGGAATGTTGGCCAATTCTTGGAATGTTGGCCAATTCTTGGAATGTTGGCCAATTCTTGGAATGTTTTCCAATTCTTGGAATGTTGGCCAATTCTTGGAATGTTGGCCAATTCTTGGAATGTTTTCCAATTCTTGGAATGTTGGCCAATTCTTGGAATGTTGGCCAATTCTTGGAATGTTTCCAATTCTTGGAATGTTGGCCAATTCTTGGAATGTTGGCCAATTCTTGGAATGTTGGCCAATTCTTGGAATGTTGGCCAATTCTTGGAATGTTGGCCAATTCTTGGAATGTTGGCCAATTCTTGGAATGTTGGCCAATTCTTGGAATGTTGGCCAATTCTTGGAATGTTGGCCAATTCTTGGAATGTTGGCCAATTCTTGGAATGTTTTCCAATTCTTGGAATGTTTTCCAATTCTTGGAATGTTGGCCAATTCTTGGAATGTTTTCCAATTCTTGGAATGTTTTCCAATTCTTGGAATGTTGGCCAATTCTTGGAATGTTGGCCAATTCTTGGAATGTTGGCCAATTCTTGGAATGTTGGCCAATTCTTGGAATGTTGGCCAATTCTTGGAATGTTGGCCAATTCTTGGAATGTTGGCCATTTTTGGAATGTTTGCCAATTCTTGGAATGTTGGCCAATTCTTGGAATGTTGGCCAATTCTTGGAATGTTGGCCAATTCTTGGAATGTTGGCCAATTCTTGGAATGTTGGCCAATTCTTGGAATGTTGGCCAATTCTTGGAATGTTGGCCAATTCTTGGAATGTTTTCCAATTCTTGGAATGTTTTCCAATTCTTGGAATGTTGGCCAATTCTTGGAATGTTTTCCAATTCTTGGAATGTTGGCCAATTCTTGGAATGTTGGCCAATTCTTGGAATGTTGGCCAATTCTTGGAATGTTGGCCAATTCTTGGAATGTTGGCCAATTCTTGGAATGTTGGCCAATTCTTGGAATGTTGGCCAATTCTTGGAATGTTTTCCAATTCTTGGAATGTTGGCCAATTCTTGGAATGTTGGCCAATTCTTGGAATGTTTTCCAATTCTTGGAATGTTTGGCCAATTCTTGGAATGTTGGCCAATTCTTGGAATGTTGGCCAATTCTTGGAATGTTGGCCAATTCTTGGAATGTTGGCCAATTCTTGGAATGTTTTCCAATTCTTGGAATGTTGGCCAATTCTTGGAATGTTGGCCAATTCTTGGAATGTTTTCCAATTCTTGGAATGTTGGCCAATTCTTGGAATGTTGGCCAATTCTTGGAATGTTGGCCAATTCTTGGAATGTTGGCCAATTCTTGGAATGTTGGCCAATTCTTGGAATGTTGGCCAATTCTTGGAATGTTGGCCAATTCTTGGAATGTTGGCCAATTCTTGGAATGTTGGCCAATTCTTGGAATGTTTTCCAATTCTTGGAATGTTTTCCAATTCTTGGAATGTTTTCCAATTCTTGGAATGTTGGCCAATTCTTGGAATGTTTTCCAATTCTTGGAATGTTTTTCCAATTCTTGGAATGTTGGCCAATTCTTGGAATGTTGGCCAATTCTTGGAATGTTGGCCAATTCTTGGAATGTTGGCCAATTCTTGGAATGTTGGCCAATTCTTGGAATGTTGGCCAATTCTTGGAATGTTGGCCAATTCTTGGAATGTTGGCCAATTCTTGGAATGTTGGCCAATTCTTGGAATGTTGGCCAATTCTTGGAATGTTGGCCAATTCTTGGAATGTTGGCCAATTCTTGGAATGTTGGCCAATTCTTGGAATGTTTGCCAATTCTTGGAATGTTTTCCCAATTCTTGGAATGTTGGCCAATTCTTGGAATGTTGGCCAATTCTTGGAATGTTGGCCAATTCTTGGAATGTTTTCCAATTCTTGGAATGTTGGCCAATTCTTGGAATGTTGGCCAATTCTTGGAATGTTGGCCAATTCTTGGAATGTTGGCCAATTCTTGGAATGTTGGCCAATTCTTGGAATGTTGGCCAATTCTTGGAATGTTGGCCAATTCTTGGAATGTTGGCCAATTCTTGGAATGTTGGCCAATTCTTGGAATGTTGGCCAATTCTTGAATGTTGGCCAATTCTTGGAATGTTGGCCAATTCTTGGAATGTTGGCCAATTCTTGGAATGTTTCCAATTCTTGGAATGTTGGCCAATTCTTGGAATGTTTTCCAATTCTTGGAATGTTGGCCAATTCTTGGAATGTTGGCCAATTCTTGGAATGTTGGCCAATTCTTGGAATGTTGGCCAATTCTTGGAATGTTGGCCAATTCTTGGAATGTTGGCCAATTCTTGGAATGTTGGCCAATTCTTGGAATGTTTCCAATTCTTGGAATGTTGGCCAATTCTTGGAATGTTGGCCAATTCTTGGAATGTTTTCCAATTCTTGGAATGTTGGCCAATTCTTGGAATGTTGGCCAATTCTTGGAATGTTGGCCAATTCTTGGAATGTTTGGCCAATTCTTGGAATGTTGGCCAATTCTTGGAATGTTTTTCCAATTCTTGGAATGTTGGCCAATTCTTGGAATGTTGGCCAATTCTTGGAATGTTTTCCAATTCTTGGAATGTTGGCCAATTCTTGGAATGTTGGCCAATTCTTGGAATGTTGGCCAATTCTTGGAATGTTGGCCAATTCTTGGAATGTTGGCCAATTCTTGGAATGTTTTCAATTCTTGGAATGTTGGCCAATTCTTGGAATGTTGGCCAATTCTTGGAATGTTGGCCAATTCTTGGAATGTTTTCCAATTCTTGGAATGTTTTCCAATTCTTGGAATGTTTTCCAATTCTTGGAATGTTGGCCAATTCTTGGAATGTTTTCCAATTCTTGGAATGTTGGCCAATTCTTGGAATGTTGGCCAATTCTTGGAATGTTGGCCAATTCTTGAATGTTGGCCAATTCTTGGAATGTTGGCCAATTCTTGGAATGTTGGCCAATTCTTGGAATGTTGGCCAATTCTTGGAATGTTGGCCAATTCTTGGAATGTTGGCCAATTCTTGGAATGTTGGCCAATTCTTGGAATGTTGGCCAATTCTTGGAATGTTGGCCAATTCTTGGAATGTTGGCCAATTCTTGGAATGTTGGCCAATTCTTGGAATGTTTTCCAATTCTTGGAATGTTGGCCAATTCTTGGAATGTTGGCCAATTCTTGGAATGTTGGCCAATTCTTGGAATGTTGGCCAATTCTTGGAATGTTGGCCAATTCTTGGAATGTTGGCCAATTCTTGGAATGTTGGCCAATTCTTGGAATGTTTGGCCAATTCTTGGAATGTTGGCCAATTCTTGGAATGTTGGCCAATTCTTGGAATGTTGGCCAATTCTTGGAATGTTTTCCAATTCTTGGAATGTTGGCCAATTCTTGGAATGTTGGCCAATTCTTGGAATGTTGGCCAATTCTTGGAATGTTTTTTCAATTCTTGGAATGTTGGCCAATTCTTGGAATGTTGGCCAATTCTTGGAATGTTTGCCAATTCTTGGAATGTTTTCCCAATTCTTGGAATGTTGGCCAATTCTTGGAATGTTGGCCAATTCTTGGAATGTTGGCCAATTCTTGGAATGTTGGCCAATTCTTGGAATGTTGGCCAATTCTTGGAATGTTGGCCAATTCTTGGAATGTTGGCCAATTCTTGGAATGTTTGCCAATTCTTGGAATGTTTTCCAATTCTTGGAATGTTGGCCAATTCTTGGAATGTTGGCCAATTCTTGGAATGTTGGCCAATTCTTGGAATGTTTTCCAATTCTTGGAATGTTGGCCAATTCTTGGAATGTTGGCCAATTCTTGGAATGTTGGCCAATTCTTGGAATGTTGGCCAATTCTTGGAATGTTTTCCAATTCTTGGAATGTTGGCCAATTCTTGGAATGTTGGCCAATTCTTGGAATGTTGGCCAATTCTTGGAATGTTGGCCAATTCTTGGAATGTTGGCCAATTCTTGGAATGTTGGCCAATTCTTGGAATGTTTTCCAATTCTTGGAATGTTGGCCAATTCTTGGAATGTTTTCCAATTCTTGGAATGTTGGCCAATTCTTGGAATGTTGGCCAATTCTTGGAATGTTGGCCAATTCTTGGAATGTTGGCCAATTCTTGGAATGTTTTCCAATTCTTGGAATGTTGGCCAATTCTTGGAATGTTGCCAATTCTTGGAATGTTTTCCAATTCTTGGAATGTTGGCCAATTCTTGGAATGTTGGCCAATTCTTGGAATGTTGGCCAATTCTTGGAATGTTGGCCAATTCTTGGAATGTTGGCCAATTCTTGGAATGTTGGCCAATTCTTGGAATGTTGGCCAATTCTTGGAATGTTGGCCAATTCTTGGAATGTTGGCCAATTCTTGGAATGTTTTCAATTCTTGGAATGTTGGCCAATTCTTGGAATGTTGCCAATTCTTGGAATGTTTTCCAATTCTTGGAATGTTGGCCAATTCTTGGAATGTTGGCCAATTCTTGGAATGTTGGCCAATTCTTGGAATGTTGGCCAATTCTTGGAATGTTTTCCAATTCTTGGAATGTTGGCCAATTCTTGGAATGTTGGCCAATTCTTGAATGTTTCCAATTCTTGGAATGTTGGCCAATTCTTGGAATGTTGGCCAATTCTTGGAATGTTTTCCAATTCTTGGAATGTTGGCCAATTCTTGGAATGTTTGCCCAATTCTTGGAATGTTGGCCAATTCTTGGAATGTTGGCCAATTCTTGGAATGTTTGCCAATTCTTGGAATGTTTTCCAATTCTTGGAATGTTGGCCAATTCTTGGAATGTTGGCCAATTCTTGGAATGTTTCCCAATTCTTGGAATGTTGGCCAATTCTTGGAATGTTTGTCCAATTCTTGGAATGTTGGCCAATTCTTGGAATGTTGGCCAATTCTTGGAATGTTTGGCCAATTCTTGGAATGTTGGCCAATTCTTGGAATGTTGGCCAATTCTTGGAATGTTGGCCAATTCTTGGAATGTTGGCCAATTCTTGGAATGTTGGCCAATTCTTGGAATGTTGGCCAATTCTTGGAATGTTTGGCCAATTCTTGGAATGTT
>CALZFC010000336.1:0-22376 GCA_945643635.1 Allodiplogaster sudhausi | reverse complement strand
AGAAATGGAGATAGAAAGAGAGAGCGAGATAGAAAGATGGAGAGAGAAAGAGTGAGAGAGAGAGTGAGAGAGACAGAATATATGTTTATACTCTGTTTCGTGCAATGGTTTTAATCTTGCATGTATTGATGATCGTGAGTAGTTGTTATCGCTTGTGAGATGAACCAAAACTGTCTTGGCCCAACGTTGCCTAACTTGCCAGATCGGATGGAATCTCTCGTCCGCTATCTGCTACGCATGCTTTCTGTTGTTATCACGTATGGATGCGGGTCTAAAATTTGCCTCTGAATGTGCAGGTAAAATAAAATACAGAAGACGGACATTCACACACACATACATACATACACAAGAGCGAGAGAGAGAGAGAGAGAGAGAGAAGAGAGAGAGAAATGGAGATAGAAAGAGAGAGCGAGATAGAAAGATGGAGAGAGAAAGAGTGAGAGAGAGAGTGAGAGAGACAGAATATATGTTTATACTCTGTTTTCGTGCAATGGTTTTAATCTTGCATGTATTGATGATCGTGAGTAGTTGTTATCGCTTGTGAGATGAACCAAAACTGTCTTGGCCCAACGTTGCCTAACTTGCCAGATCGGATGGAATCTCTCGTCCGCTATCTGCTACGCATGCTTTCTGTTGTTATCACGTATGGATGCGGGTCTAAAATTTGCCTCTGAATGTGCAAGTAAATAAATAAAATACAGAAGACGGACATTCACACACACATACATACACAGAGCGAGAGAGAGAGAGAGAGAGAGAGAGAGAGAGAGAGAGAAATGGAGGATAGAGAAAGAGAGAGCGAGATAGAAAGATGGAGAGAGAAAGAGTGAGAGAGAGAGTGAGAGAGAGAGACAGAATATATGTTTATACTCTGTTTTCGTGCAATGGTTTTAATCTTGCATGTATTGATGATCGTGAGTAGTTGTTATCGCTTGTGAGATGAACAAAAACTGTCTTGGCCCAACGTTGCCTAACTTGCCAGATCGGATGGAATCTCTCGTCCGCTATCTGCTACGCATGCTTTCTGTTGTTATCACGTATGGATGCGGGTCTAAAATTTGCCTCTGAATGTGCAGGTAAATAAAATACAGAAGACGGACATTCACACACACATACATACACTACAGAGAGAGAGAGAGAGAGAGAGAGAGAGAGAGAGGGAGAGAGAGAAATGGAGGATAGAGAAAGAGAGAGCGAGAGATAGAAAGATGGAGAGAGAGAGTGAGAGAGAGAGTGAGAGAGACAGAATATATGTTATACTCTGTTTTCGTGCCAATGGTTTTAATCTTGCATGTATTGATGATCGTGAGTAGTTGTTATCGCTTGTGAGATGAACCAAAAACGTCTTGGCCCAACGTTGCCTAACTTGCCAGATCGGATGGAATCTCTCGTCCGCTATCTGCTACGCATGCTTTCTGTTGTTATCACGTATGTATGCGGGTCTAAAATTTATCTCTGAATGTGCACGTAAATAAAATACAGAAGACGGACATTCACACACACATACATACACAAAGCGAGAGAGAGAGAGAGAGAGAAGAGAGAGAGAGAGAAATGGAGATAGAAAGAGAGATCGAGATAGAAAGATGGAGAGAGAAAGAGTGAGAGAGAGAGAGTGAGAGAGACAGAATATATGTTTATACTCTGTTTTCGTGCCAATGGTTTTAATCTTGCATGTATTGATGATCGTGAGTAGTTGTTATCGCTTGTGAGATGAACCAAAACTGTCTTGGCCCAACGTTGCCTAACTTGCCAGATCGGATGGAATCTCTCGTCCGCTATCTGCTACGCATGCTTTCTGTTGTTATCACGTATGTATGCGGGTCTAAAAATTGCCTCTGAATGTGCACGTAAATAAAAATACAGAAGACGGACATTCACACACACATACATACACAGAGCGAGAGAGAGAGAGAGAGAGAGAGAGAGAGAGAGAGAGAAATGGAGGATAGAGAAAGAGAGAGCGAGATAGAAAGATGGAGAGAGAAGAGTGAGAGAGAGAGTGAGAGAGACAGAATATATGTTTATACTCTGTTTTCGTGCCAATGGTTTTAATCTTGCATGTATTGATGATCGTGAGTAGTTGTTATCGCTTGTGAGATGAACCAAACTGTCTTGGCCCAACGTTGCCTAACTTGCCAGATCGGATGGAATCTCTCGTCCGCTATCTGCTACGCATGCTTTCTGTTGTTATCACGTATGGATGCGGGTCTAAAATTTGCCTCTGAATGTGCAGGTAAATAAAATACAGAAGACGGACATTCACACACACATACATACACAGACGAGAGAGAGAGAGAGAGAGAGAGAGAGAGAGAGAGAGAGAGAGAGAGAGAGAGAGAGAGAGAGATAGAGAAAGAGAGAGATAGAAAGATAGAGCGAGATAGAAAGAGAGAGAGAGAGAGTGAGAGAGAGTGAGAGAGACAGAATATATGTTTATACTCTGTTTTCGTGCCAATGGTTTTAATCTTGCATGTATTGATGATCGTGAGTAGTTGTTATCGCTTGTGAGATGAACCAAAACTGTCTTGGCCCAACGTTGCCTAACTTGCCAGATCGGATGGAATCTCTCGTCCGCTATCTGCTACGCATGCTTTCTGTTGTTATCACGTATGGATGCGGGTCTAAAATTTGTCTCTGAATGTGCACGTAAATAAATAAAATACAGAAGACGGACATTCACACACACATACATACACAGAGCGAGAGAGAGAGAGAGAGAGAAAGAGAGAGAGAGAGAAATGGAGGATAGAGAAAGAGAGAGCGAGATAGAAAGATGGAGAGAGAAAGAGTGAGAGAGAGAGTGAGAGAGACAGAATATATGTTTATACTCTGTTTTCGTGCCAATGGTTTTAATCTTGCATGTATTGATGATCGTGAGTAGTTGTTATCGCTTGTGAGATGAACCAAAACTGTCTTGGCCCAACGTTGCCTAACTTGCCAGATCGGACGGAATCTCTCGTCCGCTATCTGCTACGCATGCTTTCTGTTGTTATCACGTATGGATGCGGGTCTAAAATTTGCCTCTGAATGTGCAGGTAAATAAAATACAGAAGACGGACATTCACACACACATACATACACAGAGCGAGAGAGAGAGAGAGAGGAGAGAGAGAGAGGGAGAGAGAAATGGAGGATAGAGAAAGAGAGAGCGAGATAGAAAGATGGAGAGAGAGAGAGTGAGAGAGAGTGAGAGAGACAGAATATATGTATATACTCTGTTTTCGTGCCAATGGTTTTAATCTTGCATGTATTGATGATCGTGAGTAGTTGTTATCGCTTGTGAGATGAACCAAAACTGTCTTGGCCCAACGTTGCCTAACTTGCCAGATCGGATGGAATCTCTCGTCCGCTATCTGCTACGCATGCTTTCTGTTGTTATCACGTATGGATGCGGGTCTAAAATTTGTCTCTGAATGTGCACGGTAAATAAAATACAGAAGACGGACATTCACACACACATACATACACAGGCGAGAAGAGAGGAGAGAGAGAGAAGAGAGGAGAGAGAGAGAGAAATGGAGGATAGAGAAAGAGAGATCGAGATAGAAAGATGGAGAGAGAAAGAGTGAGAGAGAGAGTGAGAGAGACAGAATATATGTTTATACTCTGTTTTCGTGCCAATGGTTTTAATCTTGCATGTATTGATGATCGTGAGTAGTTGTTATCGCTTGTGAGATGAACCAAAACTGTCTTGGCCCAACGTTGCCTAACTTGCCAGATCGGATGGAATCTCTCGTCCGCTATCTGCTACGCATGCTTTCTGTTGTTATCACGTATGGATGCGGGTCTAAAATTTGCCTCTGAATGTGCAGGTAAATAAAATACAGAAGACGGACATTCACACACATACATACATACACAGAGCGAGAGAGGAGAGAGAGAGAGAGAGAGAGAGAGAGAGAAATGGATATAGAAAGAGAGAGCGAGATAGAAAGATGGAGAGAGAAAGAGTGAGAGAGAGAGTGAGAGAGACAGAATATATGTTATACTCTGTTTTCGTGCCAATGGTTTAATCTTGCATGTATTGATGATCGTGAGTAGTTGTTATCGCTTGTGAGATGAACCAAAACTGTCTTGGCCCAACGTTGCCTAACTTGCCAGATCGGACGGAATCTCTCGTCCGCTATCTGCTACGCATGCTTTCTGTTGTTATCACGTATGGATGCGGGTCTAAAATTTGTCTCTGAATGTGCACGTAAATAAAATACAGAAGACGGACATTCACACACACATACATACACAGAGCGAGAGAGAGAGAGAGAGAGAGAGAGAGAGAGAGAGAGAGAAATGGAGGATAGAGAAAGAGAGAGCGAGATAGAAAGATGGAGAGAGAGAGAGAGAGAGAGAGAGACAGAATATATGTATATACTCTGTTTTCGTGCGAATGGTTTTAATCTTGCATGTATTGATGATCGTGAGTAGTTGTTATCGCTTGTGAGATGAACCAAAACTGTCTTGGCCCAACGTTGCCTAACTTGCCAGATCGGATGGAATCTCTCGTCCGCTATCTGCTACGCATGCTTTCTGTTGTTATCACGTATGGATGCGGGTCTAAAATTTGCCTCTGAATGTGCACGTAAATAAAATACAGAAGACGGACATTCACACACACATACATACACAGAGCGAGAGAGAGAGAGAGAGAGAGAGAGAGAGAGAGAGAGAGAAATGGAGGATAGAGAAAGAGAGAGCGAGATAGAAAGATGGAGAGAGAGAGAGTGAGAGAGAGTGAGAGAGACAGAATATATGTTTATACTCTGTTTTCGTGCCAATGGTTTTAATCTTGCATGTATTGATGATCGTGAGTAGTTGTTATCGCTTGTGAGATGAACCAAAAACTGTCTTGGCCCAACGTTGCCTAACTTGCCAGATCGGATGGAATCTCTCGTCCGCTATCTGCTACGCATGCTTTCTGTTGTTATCACGTATGGATGCGGGTCTAAAATTTGCCTCTGAATGTGCAGGTAAATAAAATACAGAAGACGGACATTCACACACATACATACATACACAAAGCGAGAGAGAGAGAGAGAGAGAGAGAGAGAGAGAGAGAGAGAAATGGAGATAGAAAGAGAGATCGAGATAGAAAGATGGAGAGAGAAAGAGTGAGAGAGAGAGTGAGAGAGACAGAATATATGTTTATACTCTGTTTTCGTGCCAATGGTTTTAATCTTGCATGTATTGATGATCGTGAGTAGTTGTTATCGCTTGTGAGATGAACCAAAACTGTCTTGGCCCAACGTTGCCTAACTTGCCAGATCGGATGGAATCTCTCGTCCGCTATCTGCTACGCATGCTTTCTGTTGTTATCACGTATGGATGCGGGTCTAAAATTTGTCTCTGAATGTGCACGTAAATAAAAATACAGAAGACGGACATTCACACACACATACATACACAGCGAGAGAGAGAGAGAGAGAGAGAGAGAGAGAGAGAAATGGAGGATAGAGAAAGAGAGAGCGAGATAGAAAAGATGGAGTGAGAGAGAGAGTGAGAGAGACAGAATATATGTATATACTCTGTTTTCGTGCCAATGGTTTTAATCTTGCATGTATTGATGATCGTGAGTAGTTGTTATCGCTTGTGAGATGAACCAAAACTGTCTTGGCCCAACGTTGCCTAACTTGCCAGATCGGATGGAATCTCTCGTCCGCTATCTGCTACGCATGCTTTCTTCTTGTTATCACGTATGGATGCGGGTCTAAAATTTGCCTCTGAATGTGCAGGTAAATAAAATACAGAAGACGGACATTCACACACACATACATACACAGAGCGAGAGAGAGAGAGAGAGAGAGAGAGAGAGAGAGAGGGAGAGAGAGAAATGGAGGATAGAGAAAGAGAGAGCGAGATAGAAAGATGGAGAGAGAAAGAGTGAGAGAGAGTGAGAGAGACAGAATATATGTATATACTCTGTTTCGTGCCAATGGTTTTAATCTTGCATGTATTGATGATCGTGAGTAGTTGTTATCGCTTGTGAGATGAACCAAAACTGTCTTGGCCCAACGTTGCCTAACTTGCCAGATCGGATGGAATCTCTCGTCCGCTATCTGCTACGCATGCTTTCTGTTGTTATCACGTATGGATGCGGGTCTAAAATTTGCCTCTGAATGTGCAGGTAAATAAAATACAGAAGACGGACATTCACACACACATACATACATACACAGAGCGAGAGAGAGAGAGAGAGAGAGAGAGAGAGAGAGAAATGGAGATAGAAAGAGAGATCGAGATAGAAAGATGGAGAGAGAAAGAGTGAGAGAGAGAGTGAGAGAGACAGAATATATGTTATACTCTGTTTTCGTGCCAATGGTTTTAATCTTGCATGTATTGATGATCGTGAGTAGTTGTTATCGCTTGTGAGATGAACAAAACTGTCTTGGCCCAACGTTGCCTAACTTGCCAGATCGGATGGAATCTCTCGTCCGCTATCTGCTACGCATGCTTTCTGTTGTTATCACGTATGGATGCGGGTCTAAAATTTGCTCTCTGAATGTGCAGGTAAATAAAATACAGAAGACGGACATTCACACACACATACATACACAGAGCGAGAGAGAGAGAGAGAGAGAGAGAGAGAGAGAGAGAGAGAAATGGAGGATAGAGAAAGAGAGAGCGAGATAGAAAGATGGAGAGAGAGAGAGTGAGAGAGAGTGAGAGAGACAGAATATATGTTTATACTCTGTTTTCGTGCCAATGGTTTTAATCTTGCATGTATTGATGATCGTGAGTAGTTGTTATCGCTTGTGAGATGAACCAAAACTGTCTTGGCCCAACGTTGCCTAACTTGCCAGATCGGATGGAATCTCTCGTCCGCTATCTGCTACGCATGCTTTCTGTTGTTATCACGTATGGATGCGGGTCTAAAATTTGCCTCTGAATGTGCAGGTAAATAAAATACAGAAGACGGACATTCACACACACATACATACATACACAAAGCGAGAGAGAGAGAGAGAGAGAGAGAGAGGAGAGAGAGAAATGGAGATAGAAAGAGAGATCGAGATAGAAAGATGGAGAGAGAAAGAGTGAGAGAGAGAGTGAGAGAGACAGAATATATGTTTATACTCTGTTTCGTGCCAATGGTTTTAATCTTGCATGTATTGATGATCGTGAGTAGTTGTTATCGCTTGTGAGATGAACCAAAACTGTCTTGGCCCAACGTTGCCTAACTTGCCAGATCGGATGGAATCTCTCGTCCGCTATCTGCTACGCATGCTTTCTGTTGTTATCACGTATGGATGCGGGTCTAAAATTTGTCTCTGAATGTGCACGTAAATAAAATACAGAAGACGGACATTCACACACACATACATACACAGAGCGAGAGAGAGAGAGAGAGAGAGAGAGAGAGAGAGAGAGAAATGGAGGATAGAGAAAGAGAGAGCGAGATAGAAAGATGGAGGAGAGAGAGAGTGAGAGAGACAGAATATATGTTTATACTCTGTTTTCGTGCCAATGGTTTTAATCTTGCATGTATTGATGATCGTGAGTAGTTGTTATCGCTTGTGAGATGAACCAAAACTGTCTTGGCCCAACGTTGCCTAACTTGCCAGATCGGATGGAATCTCTCGTCCGCTATCTGCTACGCATGCTTTCTGTTGTTATCACGTATGGATGCGGGTCTAAAATTTGCCTCTGAATGTGCAGGTAAATAAAATACAGAAGACGGACATTCACACACACATACATACACAGAGCGAGAGAGAGAGAGAGAGAGAGAGAGAGAGAGAGAGGGAGAGAGAGAAATGGAGGATAGAGAAAGAGAGAGCGAGATAGAAAGATGGAGAGAGAGAGAGTGAGAGAGAGTGAGAGAGACAGAATATATGTTTATACTCTGTTTTCGTGCAATGGTTTTAATCTTGCATGTATTGATGATCGTGAGTAGTTGTTATCGCTTGTGAGATGAACCAAAACTGTCTTGGCCCAACGTTGCCTAACTTGCCAGATCGGATGGAATCTCTCGTCCGCTATCTGCTACGCATGCTTTCTGTTGTTATCACGTATGGATGCGGGTCTAAAATTTGTCTCTGAATGTGCAGGTAAATAAAATACAGAAGACGGACATTCACACACACATACATACATACACAGAGCGAGAGAGAGAGAGAGAGAGAGAGAGAGAGAGAGAAATGGAGGATAGAAAGAGAGAGCGAGATAGAAAGATGGAGAGAGAAAGAGTGAGAGAGAGAGTGAGAGAGACAGAATATATGTTATACTCTGTTTTCGTGCCAATGGTTTTAATCTTGCATGTATTGATGATCGTGAGTAGTTGTTATCGCTTGTGAGATGAACCAAAACTGTCTTGGCCCAACGTTGCCTAACTTGCCAGATCGGATGGAATCTCTCGTCCGCTATCTGCTACGCATGCTTTCTGTTGTTATCACGTATGGATGCGGGTCTAAAATTTGCCTCTGAATGTGCAGGTAAATAAAATACAGAAGACGGACATTCACACACACATACATACACAGAGCGAGAGAGAGAGAGAGAGAGAGAGAGAGAGAGAGAGAGAGAGAGAAATGGAGGATAGAGAAAGAGAGAGCGAGATAGAAAGATGGAGAGAGAGAGAGTGAGAGAGAGTGAGAGAGACAGAATATATGTATATACTCTGTTTTCGTGCCAATGGTTTTAATCTTGCATGTATTGATGATCGTGAGTAGTTGTTATCGCTTGTGAGATGAACCAAACTGTCTTGGCCCAACGTTGCCTAACTTGCCAGATCGGATGGAATCTCTCGTCCGCTATCTGCTACGCATGCTTTCTGTTGTTATCACGTATGGATGCGGGTCTAAAATTTGCCTCTGAATGTGCAGGTAAATAAAATACAGAAGACGGACATTCACACACACATACATACATACACAAAGCGAGAGAGAGAGAGAGAGAGAGAGAGAGAGAGAGAGAAATGGAGGATAGAAAGAGAGAGCGAGATAGAAAGATGGAGAGAGAAGAGTGAGAGAGAGAGTGAGAGAGACAGAATATATGTTTATACTCTGTTTTCGTGCCAATGGTTTTAATCTTGCATGTATTGATGATCGTGAGTAGTTGTTATCGCTTGTGAGATGAACAAAACTGTCTTGGCCCAACGTTGCCTAACTTGCCAGATCGGACGGAATCTCTCGTCCGCTATCTGCTACGCATGCTTTCTTTGTTATCACGTATGGATGCGGGTCTAAAATTTGTCTCTGAATGTGCACGTAAATAAAATACAGAAGACGGACATTCACACACACATACATACACAGAGCGAGAGAGAGAGAGAGAGAGAGAGAAGAGAGAGAGAGAGAAATGGAGGATAGAGAAAGAGAGAGCGAGATAGAAAGATGGAAGAGGAGAGAGAGTGAGAGAGACAGAATATATGTTTATACTCTGTTTTCGTGCCAATGGTTTTAATCTTGCATGTATTGATGATCGTGAGTAGTTGTTATCGCTTGTGAGATGAACCAAACTGTCTTGGCCCAACGTTGCCTAACTTGCCAGATCGGATGGAATCTCTCGTCCGCTATCTGCTACGCATGCTTTCTGTTGTTATCACGTATGGATGCGGGTCTAAAATTTGCCTCTGAATGTGCAGGTAAATAAAATACAGAAGACGGACATTCACACACACATACATACACAGAGCGAGAGAGAGAGAGAGAGAGAGAGAGAGGGAGAGAGAGAAATGGAGGATAGAGAAAGAGAGAGCGAGATAGAAAGATGGAGAGAGAGAGTGAGAGAGAGTGAGAGAGACAGAATATATGTATATACTCTGTTTTCGTGCAATGGTTTTAATCTTGCATGTATTGATGATCGTGAGTAGTTGTTATCGCTTGTGAGATGAACCAAAACTGTCTTGGCCCAACGTTGCCTAACTTGCCAGATCGGATGGAATCTCTCGTCCGCTATCTGCTACGCATGCTTTCTGTTGTTATCACGTATGGATGCGGGTCTAAAATTTGTCTCTGAATGTGCACGTAAATAAAATAAATACAGAAGACGGACATTCACACACACATACATACACAAAGAGAGAGAGAGAGAGAGAGAGAGAGAGGAGAGAGAGAAATGGAGATAGAAAGAGAGAGCGAGATAGAAAGATGGAGAGAGAAGAGTGAGAGAGAGAGTGAGAGAGACAGAATATATGTTTATACTCTGTTTTCGTGCCAATGGTTTTAATCTTGCATGTATTGATGATCGTGAGTAGTTGTTATCGCTTGTGAGATGAACCAAAACTGTCTTGGCCCAACGTTGCCTAACTTGCCAGATCGGATGGAATCTCTCGTCCGCTATCTGCTACGCATGCTTTCTGTTGTTATCACGTATGGATGCGGGTCTAAAATTTATCTCTGAATGTGCACGTAAATAAATAAAATACAGAAGACGGACATTCACACACACATACATACACAGAGCGAGAGAGAGAGAGAGAGAGAAGAGAGAGAGAGAGAAATGGAGGATAGAGAAAGAGAGAGCGAGATAGAAAGATGGAGAGAGAAAGAGTGAGAGAGAGAGAGAGAGAGAGACAGAATATATGTTTATACTCTGTTTTCGTGCCAATGGTTTTAATCTTGCATGTATTGATGATCGTGAGTAGTTGTTATCGCTTGTGAGATGAACCAAACTGTCTTGGCCCAACGTTGCCTAACTTGCCAGATCGGACGGAATCTCTCGTCCGCTATCTGCTACGCATGCTTTCTGTTGTTATCACGTATGGATGCGGGTCTAAAATTTGCCTCTGAATGTGCAGGTAAATAAAATACAGAAGACGGACATTCACACACACATACATACACAGAGCGAGAGAGAGAGAGAGAGAGAAGAGAGGAGAGAGAGAGAAATGGAGGATAGAGAAAGAGAGAGCGAGATAGAAAGATGGAGAGAGAGAGAGTGAGAGAGAGTGAGACAGACAGAATATATGTATATACTCTGTTTTCGTGCGAATGGTTTTAATCTTGCATGTATTGATGATCGTGAGTAGTTGTTATCGCTTGTGAGATGAATCAAAACTGTCTTGGCCCAACGTTGCCTAACTTGCCAGATCGGATGGAATCTCTCGTCCGCTATCTGCTACGCATGCTTTCTGTTGTTATCACGTATGTATGCGGGTCTAAAATTTATCTCTGAATGTGCACGTAAATAAAATAAAATACAGAAGACGGACATTCACACACACATACATACACAGAGCGAGAGAGAGAGAGAGAGAGAGAAAGAGAGAGAGAGAGAAATGGAGGATAGAGAAAGAGAGAGCGAGATAGAAAGATGGAGAGAGAAAGAGTGAGAGAGAGAGTGAGAGAGACAGAATATATGTTTATACTCTGTTTTCGTGCCAATGGTTTTAATCTTGCATGTATTGATGATCGTGAGTAGTTGTTATCGCTTGTGAGATGAACCAAACTGTCTTGGCCCAACGTTGCCTAACTTGCCAGATCGGACGGAATCTCTCGTCCGCTATCTGCTACGCATGCTTTCTGTTGTTATCACGTATGGATGCGGGTCTAAAATTTGCCTCTGAATGTGCAGGTAAATAAAATACAGAAGACGGACATTACACACACACACACATACATACACAGAGCGAGAGAGAGAGAGAGAGAGAGAGAGAGGGAGAGAGAGAAATGGAGGATAGAGAAAGAGAGAGCGAGATAGAAAGATGGAGAGAGAGAGAGAGTGAGAGAGAGAGTGAGAGAGACAGAATATATGTATATACTCTGTTTTCGTGCCAATGGTTTTAATCTTGCATGTATTGATGATCGTGAGTAGTTGTTATCGCTTGTGAGATGAATCAAAACTGTCTTGGCCCAACGTTGCCTAACTTGCCAGATCGGATGGAATCTCTCGTCCGCTATCTGCTACGCATGCTTTCTGTTGTTATCACGTATGGATGCGGGTCTAAAATTTATCTCTGAATGTGCACGGTAAATAAAATACAGAAGACGGACATTCACACACACATACATACACAGAGCGAGAGAGAGAGAGAGAGAGAAAGAGAGAGAGAGAGAAATGGAGGATAGAGAAAGAGAGAGCGAGATAGAAAGATGGAGAGAGAAAGAGTGAGAGAGAGAGTGAGAGAGACAGAATATATGTTTATACTCTGTTTTCGTGCCAATGGTTTTAATCTTGCATGTATTGATGATCGTGAGTAGTTGTTATCGCTTGTGAGATGAACCAAACTGTCTTGGCCCAACGTTGCCTAACTTGCCAGATCGGACGGAATCTCTCGTCCGCTATCTGCTACGCATGCTTTCTTTTGTTATCACGTATGGATGCGGGTCTAAAATTTGTCTCTGAATGTGCACGTAAATAAAATACAGAAGACGGACATTCACACACACATACATACACAGAGCGAGAGAGAGAGAGAGAGAGAGAGAGAGAGGGAGAGAGAGAAATGGAGGATAGAGAAAGAGAGAGCGAGATAGAAAGATGGAGAGAGAGAGAGTGAGAGAGACAGAATATATGTATATACTCTGTTTTCGTGCGAATGGTTTTAATCTTGCATGTATTGATGATCGTGAGTAGTTGTTATCGCTTGTGAGATGAACCAAAACTGTCTTGGCCCAACGTTGCCTAACTTGCCAGATCGGATGGAATCTCTCGTCCGCTATCTGCTACGCATGCTTTCTGTTGTTATCACGTATGGATGCGGGTCTAAAATTTGCCTCTGAATGTGCAGGTAAATAAAATACAGAAGACGGACATTCACACACACATACATACATACACAGAGCGAGAGAGAGAGAGAGAGAGAGAGAGAGAGAGAGAGAGAAATGGAGATAGAGAAAGAGAGAGCGAGATAGAAAGATGGAGAGAGAAAGAGTGAGAGAGAGTGAGAGAGACAGAATATATGTTTATACTCTGTTTTCGTGCCAATGGTTTTAATCTTGCATGTATTGATGATCGTGAGTAGTTGTTATCGCTTGTGAGATGAACCAAAACTGTCTTGGCCCAACGTTGCCTAACTTGCCAGATCGGATGGAATCTCTCGTCCGCTATCTGCTACGCATGCTTTCTGTTGTTATCACGTATGGATGCGGGTCTAAAATTTGCCTCTGAATGTGCACGTAAATAAATAAAATACAGAAGACGGACATTCACACACACATACATACACAGAGCGAGAGAGAGAGAGAGAGAGAGAGAGAGAGAGAGAGAAATGGAGATAGAAAGAGAGAGCGAGATAGAAAGATGGAGAGAGAAAGAGTGAGAGAGAGAGTGAGAGAGACAGAATATATGTTTATACTCTGTTTTCGTGCCAATGGTTTTAATCTTGCATGTATTGATGATCGTGAGTAGTTGTTATCGCTTGTGAGATGAACCAAAACTGTCTTGGCCCAACGTTGCCTAACTTGCCAGATCGGATGGAATCTCTCGTCCGCTATCTGCTACGCATGCTTTCTTTGTTATCACGTATGGATGCGGGTCTAAAATTTGTCTCTGAATGTGCAGGTAAATAAAATACAGAAGACGGACATTCACACACACATACATACATACACAGAGCGAGAGAGAGAGAGAGAGAGAGAGAGAGAGAGAGAGAGAGAAATGGAGATAGAAAAGAGAGATCGAGATAGAAAGATGGAGAGAGAAAGAGTGAGAGAGAGAGTGAGAGAGACAGAATATATGTTTATACTCTGTTTTCGTGCCAATGGTTTTAATCTTGCATGTATTGATGATCGTGAGTAGTTGTTATCGCTTGTGAGATGAACCAAAACTGTCTTGGCCCAACGTTGCCTAACTTGCCAGATCGGACGGAATCTCTCGTCCGCTATCTGCTACGCATGCTTTTTTGTTATCACGTATGGATGCGGGTCTAAAATTTGTCTCTGAATGTGCAAAAATAAAATACAGAAGACGGACATTCACACACACATACATACACAGAGCGAGAGAGAGAGAGAGAGAGAGAGAGAGAGAAATGGAGGATAGAGAAAGAGAGAGCGAGATAGAAAGATGAGAGAGAGAGAGAGAGTGAGAGAGACAGAATATATGTATATACTCTGTTTTCGTGCCAATGGTTTTAATCTTGCATGTATTGATGATCGTGAGTAGTTGTTATCGCTTGTGAGATGAACCAAAACTGTCTTGGCCCAACGTTGCCTAACTTGCCAGATCGGATGACGGAATCTCTCGTCCGCTATCTGCTACGCATGCTTTCTGTTGTTATCACGTATGGATGCGGGTCTAAATTTGCCTCTGAATGTGCAGGTAAATAAAATACAGAAGACGGACATTCACACACACATACATACACAGAGCGAGAGAGAGAGAGAGAGAGAGAGAGAGAGAGAGAGAGAGAGAGAATGGAGGATAGAGAAAGAGAGAGCGAGATAGAAAGATGGAGAGAGAGAGAGTGAGAGAGAGTGAGAGAGACAGAATATATGTTTATACTCTGTTTTCGTGCAATGGTTTTAATCTTGCATGTATTGATGATCGTGAGTAGTTGTTATCGCTTGTGAGATGAACCAAAACTGTCTTGGCCCAACGTTGCCTAACTTGCCAGATCGGATGGAATCTCTCGTCCGCTATCTGCTACGCATGCTTTCTGTTGTTATCACGTATGATGCGGGTCTAAAATTTGCCTCTGAATGTGCAGGTAAATAAAATACAGAAGACGGACATTCACACACATACATACATACACAGAGCGAGAGAGAGAGAGAGAGAGAGAGAGAAGAGAGAGAGAGAGAAATGGAGATAGAAAGAGAGAGCGAGATAGAAAGATGGAGAGAGAAAGAGTGAGAGAGAGAGTGAGAGAGACAGAATATATGTTTATACTCTGTTTTCGTGCCAATGGTTTTAATCTTGCATGTATTGATGATCGTGAGTAGTTGTTATCGCTTGTGAGATGAACCAAAACTGTCTTGGCCCAACGTTGCCTAACTTGCCAGATCGGACGGAATCTCTCGTCCGCTATCTGCTACGCATGCTTTCTTTTGTTATCACGTATGGATGCGGGTCTAAAATTTGTCTCTGAATGTGCACGTAAATAAAATACAGAAGACGGACATTCACACACACATACATACACAGAGCGAGAGAGAGAGAGAGAGAAGAGAGAGAGAGAGAGAAATGGAGGATAGAGAAAGAGAGAGCGAGATAGAAAGATGGAGAGAGAGAGAGAGAGTGAGAGAGACAGAATATATGTATATACTCTGTTTTCGTGCGAATGGTTTTAATCTTGCATGTATTGATGATCGTGAGTAGTTGTTATCGCTTGTGAGATGAACCAAAACTGTCTTGCCCAACGTTGCCTAACTTGCCAGATCGGATGGAATCTCTCGTCCGCTATCTGCTACGCATGCTTTCTGTTGTTATCACGTATGGATGCGGGTCTAAATTTGCCTCTGAATGTGCAGGTAAATAAAATACAGAAGACGGACATTCACACACACATACATACACAGAGCGAGAGAGAGAGAGAGAGAGAGAGAGAGAGAGAGGGAGAAGAGAGAAATGGAGGATAGAGAAAGAGAGAGCGAGATAGAAAGATGGAGAGAGAGAGAGTGAGAGAGAGTGAGAGAGACAGAATATATGTATATACTCTGTTTTCGTGCAATGGTTTTAATCTTGCATGTATTGATGATCGTGAGTAGTTGTTATCGCTTGTGAGATGAACCAAAACTGTCTTGGCCCAACGTTGCCTAACTTGCCAGATCGGATGGAATCTCTCGTCCGCTATCTGCTACGCATGCTTTCTGTTGTTATCACGTATGGATGCGGGTCTAAAATTTGCCTCTGAATGTGCAGGTAAATAAAATACAGAAGACGGACATTCACACACACATACATACATACACAAAGCGAGAGAGAGAGAGAGAGAGAGAGAGAGAGAGAGAAATGGAGATAGAAAGAGAGATCGAGATAGAAAGATGGAGAGAGAAAGAGTGAGAGAGAGAGTGAGAGAGACAGAATATATGTTTATACTCTGTTTTCGTGCCAATGGTTTTAATCTTGCATGTATTGATGATCGTGAGTAGTTGTTATCGCTTGTGAGATGAACAAAACTGTCTTGGCCCAACGTTGCCTAACTTGCCAGATCGGATGGAATCTCTCGTCCGCTATCTGCTACGCATGCTTTCTGTTGTTATCACGTATGGATGCGGGTCTAAAATTTGCCTCTGAATGTGCAGTAAATAAAATACAGAAGACGGACATTCACACACACATACATACACAGAGCGAGAGAGAGAGAGAGAGAGAGAGAGAGAGAGAGAGAGAGAGAGAGAGAAATGGAGGATAGAGAAAGAGAGAGCGAGATAGAAAGATGGAGAGAGAGAGAGTGAGAGAGAGTGAGAGAGACAGAATATATGTATATACTCTGTTTCGTGCCAATGGTTTTAATCTTGCATGTATTGATGATCGTGAGTAGTTGTTATCGCTTGTGAGATGAACAAAACTGTCTTGGCCCAACGTTGCCTAACTTGCCAGATCGGATGGAATCTCTCGTCCGCTATCTGCTACGCATGCTTTCTGTTGTTATCACGTATGGATGCGGGTCTAAAATTTGCCTCTGAATGTGCAGGTAAATAAAATACAGAAGACGGACATTCACACACACATACATACATACACACAGAGAGAGAGAGAGAGAGAGAGAGAGAGAGAGAGAGAGAGAGAAATGGAGGATAGAAAGAGAGAGCGAGATAGAAAGATGGAGAGAGAAAGAGTGAGAGAGAGAGTGAGAGAGACAGAATATATGTTTATACTCTGTTTTCGTGCCAATGGTTTTAATCTTGCATGTATTGATGATCGTGAGTAGTTGTTATCGCTTGTGAGATGAACAAAACTGTCTTGGCCCAACGTTGCCTAACTTGCCAGATCGGACGGAATCTCTCGTCCGCTATCTGCTACGCATGCTTTCTTTTGTTATCACGTATGGATGCGGGTCTAAAATTTGTCTCTGAATGTGCACGTAAATAAAATACAGAAGACGGACATTCACACACACATACATACACAGAGCGAGAGAGAGAGAGAGAGAGAGAGAGAGAGAGAGAGAGAGAGAGAGAAATGGAGGATAGAGAAAGAGAGAGCGAGATAGAAAGATGGAGAGAGAGAGAGTGAGAGAGACAGAATATATGTATATACTCTGTTTTCGTGCCAATGGTTTTAATCTTGCATGTATTGATGATCGTGAGTAGTTGTTATCGCTTGTGAGATGAACAAAACTGTCTTGGCCCAACGTTGCCTAACTTGCCAGATCGGATGGAATCTCTCGTCCGCTATCTGCTACGCATGCTTTCTGTTGTTATCACGTATGGATGCGGGTCTAAAATTTGCCTCTGAATGTGCAGGTAAATAAAATACAGAAGACGGACATTCACACACACATACATACACCAGAGAGAGAGAGAGAGAGAGAGAGAGAGAGAGAGAGAGAGAAATGGAGGATAGAGAAAGAGAGAGCGAGATAGAAAGATGGAGAGAGAAGAGAGTGAGAGAGAGTGAGAGAGACAGAATATATGTTTATACTCTGTTTTCGTGCCAATGGTTTTAATCTTGCATGTATTGATGATCGTGAGTAGTTGTTATCGCTTGTGAGATGAACCAAAACTGTCTTGGCCCAACGTTGCCTAACTTGCCAGATCGGATGGAATCTCTCGTCCGCTATCTGCTACGCATGCTTTCTGTTGTTATCACGTATGGATGCGGGTCTAAAATTTGCCTCTGAATGTGCAGGTAAATAAAATACAGAAGACGGACATTCACACACACACATACATACACAGAGCGAGAGAGAGAGAGAGAGAGAGAGAGAGAGAGAGAGAAATGGAGGATAGAAAAGAGAGATCGAGATAGAAAGATGGAGAGAGAAAGAGTGAGAGAGAGAGTGAGAGAGACAGAATATATGTTTATACTCTGTTTCGTGCCAATGGTTTTAATCTTGCATGTATTGATGATCGTGAGTAGTTGTTATCGCTTGTGAGATGAACCAAAACTGTCTTGGCCCAACGTTGCCTAACTTGCCAGATCGGACGGAATCTCTCGTCCGCTATCTGCTACGCATGCTTTCTTTTGTTATCACGTATGATGCGGGTCTAAAATTTGTCTCTGAATGTGCACGTAAATAAAATACAGAAGACGGACATTCACACACACATACATACACAGAGCGAGAGAGAGAGAGAGAGAGAGAGAGAGAGAGAAATGGAGGATAGAGAAAGAGAGAGGAGCGAGAGAGAAAGATGGAGAGAGAGAGAGTGAGAGAGACAGAATATATGTTTATACTCTGTTTTCGTGCCAATGGTTTTAATCTTGCATGTATTGATGATCGTGAGTAGTTGTTATCGCTTGTGAGATGAACCAAAACTGTCTTGGCCCAACGTTGCCTAACTTGCCAGATCGGATGGAGGAATCTCTCGTCCGCTATCTGCTACGCATGCTTTCTGTTGTTATCACGTATGGATGCGGGTCTAAAATTTGCCTCTGAATGTGCAGGTAAATAAAATACAGAAGACGGACATTCACACACACATACATACACAGAGCGAGAGAGAGAGAGAGAGAGAGAGAGAGAGAGGGAGAGAGAGAAATGGAGGATAGAGAAAGAGAGAGCGAGATAGAAAGATGGAGAGAGAGAGAGTGAGAGAGAGTGAGACAGACAGAATATATGTATATACTCTGTTTTCGTGCCAATGGTTTTAATCTTGCATGTATTGATGATCGTGAGTAGTTGTTATCGCTTGTGAGATGAACCAAAACTGTCTTGGCCAAACGTTGCCTAACTTGCCAGATCGGATGGAATCTCTCGTCCGCTATCTGCTACGCATGCTTTCTGTTGTTATCACGTATGGATGCGGGTCTAAAATTTGTCTCTGAATGTGCACGTAAATAAAATACAGAAGACGGACATTCACACACAACATACATACACAGAGCGAGAGAGAGAGAGAGAGAGAGAGAGAGAGAGAGAGAGAAATGGAGGATAGAAAGAGAGAGCGAGATAGAAAGATGGAGAGAGAAAGAGTGAGAGAGAGAGTGAGAGAGACAGAATATATGTTTATACTCTGTTTTCGTGCCAATGGTTTTAATCTTGCATGTATTGATGATCGTGAGTAGTTGTTATCGCTTGTGAGATGAACCAAAACTGTCTTGGCCCAACGTTGCCTAACTTGCCAGATCGGATGGAATCTCTCGTCCGCTATCTGCTACGCATGCTTTCTGTTGTTATCACGTATGGATGCGGGTCTAAAATTTGCCTCTGAATGTGCAGGTAAATAAAATACAGAAGACGGACATTCACACACACATACATACACAGAGCGAGAGAGAGAGAGAGAGAGAGAGAGAGAGAGAGGGAGAGAGAGAAATGGAGGATAGAGAAAGAGAGAGCGAGATAGAAAGATGGAGAGAGAGAGTGAGAGAGAGTGAGACAGAGACAGAATATATGTATATACTCTGTTTTCGTGCCAATGGTTTTAATCTTGCATGTATTGATGATCGTGAGTAGTTGTTATCGCTTGTGAGATGAACCAAAACTGTCTTGGCCCAACGTTGCCTAACTTGCCAGATCGGATGGAATCTCTCGTCCGCTATCTGCTACGCATGCTTTCTGTTGTTATCACGTATGGATGCGGGTCTAAAATTTGCCTCTGAATGTGCAGGTAAATAAAATACAGAAGACGGACATTCACACACACATACATACATACACAGAGCGAGAGAGAGAGAGAGAGAGAGAGAGGAGAGAGAGAAATGGAGATAGAAAGAGAGAGCGAGATAGAAAGATGGAGAGAGAAAGAGTGAGAGAGAGAGTGAGAGAGACAGAATATATGTTTATACTCTGTTTTCGTGCCAATGGTTTTAATCTTGCATGTATTGATGATCGTGAGTAGTTGTTATCGCTTGTGAGATGAACCAAAACTGTCTTGGCCCAACGTTGCCTAACTTGCCAGATCGGATGGAATCTCTCGTCCGCTATCTGCTACGCATGCTTTCTGTTGTTATCACGTATGGATGCGGGTCTAAAATTTGCCTCTGAATGTGCAGGTAAATAAAATACAGAAGACGGACATTCACAACACACATACATACACAGAGCGAGAGAGAGAGAGAGAGAGAGAGAGAGAGAGAGAGAGAGAAATGGAGGATAGAGAAAGAGAGAGCGAGATAGAAAGATGAGAGAGAGAGAGAGAGTGAGAGAGACAGGAATATATGTATATACTCTGTTTTCGTGCCAATGGTTTTAATCTTGCATGTATGATGATCGTGAGTAGTTGTTATCGCTTGTGAGATGAACCAAAACTGTCTTGGCCCAACGTTGCCTAACTTGCCAGATCGGATGGAATCTCTGTCCGCTATCTGCTACGCATGCTTTCTGTTGTTATCACGTATGGATGCGGGTCTAAAATTTGCCTCTGAATGTGCACGTAAATAAAATACAGAAGACGGACATTCACACACACAACATACATACACAGAGCGAGAGAGAGAGAGAGAGAGAGAGAGAGAGAGAGAGAAATGGAGGATAGAAAGAGAGAGCGAGATAGAAAGATGGAGAGAGAAAGAGTGAGAGAGAGAGTGAGAGAGACAGAATATATGTTTATACTCTGTTTTCGTGCCAATGGTTTTAATCTTGCATGTATTGATGATCGTGAGTAGTTGTTATCGCTTGTGAGATGAACCAAAACTGTCTTGGCCCAACGTTGCCTAACTTGCCAGATCGGACGGAATCTCTCGTCCGCTATCTGCTACGCATGCTTTCTGTTGTTATCACGTATGGATGCGGGTCTAAAATTGTCTCTGAATGTGCACGTAAATAAAATACAGAAGACGGACATTCACACACACATACATACATACAGAGCGAGAGAGAGAGAGAGAAGAGAGAGAGAGAGAGAGAGAAATGGAGATAGAAAGAGAGAGCGAGATAGAAAGATGGAGAGAGAAAGAGTGAGAGAGAGAGAGTGAGAGAGACAGAATATATGTATATACTCTGTTTCGTGCGAATGGTTTTAATCTTGCATGTATTGATGATCGTGAGTAGTTGTTATCGCTTGTGAGATGAACCAAAACTGTCTTGCCCAACGTTGCCTAACTTGCCAGATCGGATGAATCTCTCGTCCGCTATCTGCTACGCATGCTTTCTGTTGTTATCACGTATGGATGCGGGTCTAAAATTTGCCTCTGAATGTGCAGGTAAATAAAATACAGAAGACGGACATTCACACACATACATACATACACAGAGCGAGAGAGAGAGAGAGAGAGAGAGAGAGAGAGAGAGAGAGAGAGAGAGAAATGGAGAATAGAAAGAGAGACGAGATAGAAAGATGGAGAGAGAAAGAGTGAGAGAGAGAGTGAGAGAGACAGAATATATGTTATACTCTGTTTTCGTGCCAATGGTTTTAATCTTGCATGTATTGATGATCGTGAGTAGTTGTTATCGCTTGTGAGATGAAACCAAAACTGTCTTGGCCCAACGTTGCCTAACTTGCCAGATCGGATGGAATCTCTCGTCCGCTATCTGCTACGCATGCTTTCTGTTGTTATCACGTATGGATGCGGGTCTAAAATTTGCCTCTGAATGTGCAGGTAAATAAAATACAGAAGACGGACATTCACACACACATACATACATACACAAGCGAGAGAGAGAGAGAGAGAGAGAGAGAGAGAGAAATGGAGATAGAAAGAGAGATCGAGATAGAAAGATGGAGAGAGAAAGAGTGAGAGAGAGAGTGAGAGAGACAGAATATATGTTTATACTCTGTTTTCGTGCCAATGGTTTTAATCTTGCATGTATTGATGATCGTGAGTAGTTGTTATCGCTTGTGAGATGAACCAAAAACTGTCTTGGCCAACGTTGCCTAACTTGCCAGATCGGACGGAATCTCTCGTCCGCTATCTGCTACGCATGCTTTCTGTTGTTATCACGTATGGATGCGGGTCTAAAAATTGTCTCTGAATGTGCACGTAAATAAAATACAGAAGACGGACATTCACACACACATACATACACAGAGCGAGAGAGAGAGAGAGAGAGAGAGAAGAGAGAGAGAGAGAAATGGAGGATAGAGAAAGAGAGAGCGAGATAGAAAGATGGAGAGAGAAAGAGTGAGAGAGAGAGTGAGAGAGACAGAATATATGTATATACTCTGTTTCGTGCGAATGGTTTTAATCTTGCATGTATTGATGATCGTGAGTAGTTGTTACGCTTGTGAGATGAACCAAAACTGTCTTGGCCCAACGTTGCCTAACTTGCCAGATCGGATGGAATCTCTCGTCCGCTATCTGCTACGCATGCTTTCTGTTGTTATCACGTATGGATGCGGGTCTAAAATTTGCCTCTGAATGTGCAGGTAAATAAAATACAGAAGACGGACTTCACACACACATACATACACAGAGCGAGAGAGAGAGAGAGAGAGAGAGAGAGAGAG
>CALZFC010000334.1:25000-30000 GCA_945643635.1 Allodiplogaster sudhausi | reverse complement strand
TGAGATGAATCAAAACTGTCTTGGCCCAACGTTGCCTAACTTGCCAGATCGGATGGAATCTCTCGTCCGCTATCTGCTACGCATGCTTTCTGTTGTTATCACGTATGGATGCGGGTCTAAAATTTATCTCTGAATGTGCAGTAAATAAAAATAAAATACAGAAGACGGACATTCACACACACATACATACACAGAGCGAGAGAGAGAGAGAGAGAGAGAAGAGAGAGAGAGAGAAATGGAGGATAGAGAAAGAGAGAGCGAGATAGAAAGATGGAGAGAGAAAGAGTGAGAGAGAGAGTGAGAGAGAGACAGAATATATGTTTATACTCTGTTTTCGTGCCAATGGTTTTAATCTTGCATGTATTGATGATCGTGAGTAGTTGTTATCGCTTGTGAGATGAACCAAAACTGTCTTGGCCCAACGTTGCCTAACTTGCCAGATCGGATGGAATCTCTCGTCCGCTATCTGCTACGCATGCTTTCTGTTGTTATCACGTATGGATGCGGGTCTAAAATTTGCTCTGAATGTGCAGGTAAATAAAATACAGAAGACGGACATTCACACACACATACATACACAGAGCGAGAGAGAGAGAGAGAGAGAGAGGAGAGGGAGAGAGAGAAATGGAGGATAGAGAAAGAGAGAGCGAGATAGAAAGATGGAGAGAGAGAGAGTGAGAGAGAGTGAGACAGACAGAATATATGTATATACTCTGTTTTCGTGCCAATGGTTTTAATCTTGCATGTATTGATGATCGTGAGTAGTTGTTATCGCTTGTGAGATGAATCAAAACTGTCTTGGCCCAACGTTGCCTAACTTGCCAGATCGGATGGAATCTCTCGTCCGCTATCTGCTACGCATGCTTTCTGTTGTTATCACGTATGGATGCGGGTCTAAAATTTATCTCTGAATGTGCACGTAAATAAAAATAAAATACAGAAGACGGACATTCACACACACATACATACACAGAGCGAGAGAGAGAGAGAGAGAGAGAGAGAGAGAGAGAGAGAGAAATGGAGGATAGAGAAAGAGAGAGCGAGATAGAAAGATGGAGAGAGAAAGAGTGAGAGAGAGAGTGAGAGAGACAGAATATATGTTTATACTCTGTTTTCGTGCCAATGGTTTTAATCTTGCATGTATTGATGATCGTGAGTAGTTGTTATCGCTTGTGAGATGAACCAAAACTGTCTTGGCCCAACGTTGCCTAACTTGCCAGATCGGACGGAATCTCTCGTCCGCTATCTGCTACGCATGCTTTCTGTTGTTATCACGTATGGATGCGGGTCTAAAATTTGCTCTGAATGTGCAGGTAAATAAAATACAGAAGACGGACATTCACACACACATACATACACAGAGCGAGAGAGAGAGAGAGAGAGAGAGAGAGAGAGAGAGAGAAATGGAGATAGAAAGAGAGAGCGAGATAGAAAGATGGAGAGAGAAAGAGTGAGAGAGAGAGTGAGAGAGACAGAAATATGTTTATACTCTGTTTTCGTGCCAATGGTTTTAATCTTGCATGTATTGATGATCGTGAGTAGTTGTTATCGCTTGTGAGATGAACCAAAACTGTCTTGGCCCAACGTTGCCTAACTTGCCAGATCGGATGGAATCTCTCGTCCGCTATCTGCTACGCATGCTTTCTGTTGTTATCACGTATGGATGCGGGTCTAAAATTTGCCTCTGAATGTGCAGGTAAATAAAATACAGAAGACGGACATTCACACACACATACATACATACACAAAGCGAGAGAGAGAGAGAGAGAGAGAGAGAGAGAGAGAGAGAGAGAAATGGAGATAGAAAGAGAGATCGAGATAGAAAGATGGAGAGAGAAAGAGTGAGAGAGAGAGTGAGAGAGACAGAATATATGTTTATACTCTGTTTTCGTGCCAATGGTTTTAATCTTGCATGTATTGATGATCGTGAGTAGTTGTTATCGCTTGTGAGATGAACCAAAACTGTCTTGGCCCAACGTTGCCTAACTTGCCAGATCGGATGGAATCTCTCGTCCGCTATCTGCTACGCATGCTTTCTGTTGTTATCACGTATGATGCGGGTCTAAAATTTATCTCTGAATGTGCACGTAAATAAAAAAAATACAGAAGACGGACATTCACACACACATACATACACAGAGCGAGAGAGAGAGAGAGAGAGAAAAGAGAGAGAGAGAGAAATGGAGGATAGAGAAAGAGAGAGAGCGAGATAGAAAGATGGAGAGAGAAAGAGTGAGAGAGAGAGTGAGAGAGACAGAATATATGTTTATACTCTGTTTCGTGCCAATGGTTTTAATCTTGCATGTATTGATGATCGTGAGTAGTTGTTATCGCTTGTGAGATGAACCCAAACCGTCTTGGCCCAACGTTGCCTAACTTGCCAGATCGGACGGAATCTCTCGTCCGCTATCTGCTACGCATGCTTTCTGTTGTTATCACGTATGGATGCGGGTCTAAAATTTGCCTCTGAATGTGCAGGTAAATAAAATACAGAAGACGGACATTCACACACACATACATACACAGACAGAGAGGAGAGAGAGAGAGAGAGAGAGAGAGAGAGAGAGAGAGAGAAATGGAGGATAGAGAAAGAGAGAGCGAGATAGAAAGATGGAGAGAGAGAGAGTGAGAGAGAGTGAGAGAGACAGAATATATGTATATACTCTGTTTTCGTGCGAATGGTTTTAATCTTGCGTGTATTGATGATCGTGAGTAGTTGTTATCGCTTGTGAGATGAATCAAAACTGTCTTGGCCCAACGTTGCCTAACTTGCCAGATCGGATGGAATCTCTCGTCCGCTATCTGCTACGCATGCTTTCTGTTGTTATCACGTATGTATGCGGGTCTAAAATTTATCTCTGAATGTGCACGTAAATAAAAATAAAATACAGAAGACGGACATTCACACACACATACATACACAGAGCGAGAGAGAGAGAGAGAGAGAGAAAGAGAGAGAGAGAGAAATGGAGGATAGAGAAAGAGAGAGCGAGATAGAAAGATGGAGAGAGAAAGAGTGAGAGAGAGAGTGAGAGAGACAGAATATATGTTTATACTCTGTTTTCGTGCCAATGGTTTTAATCTTGCATGTATTGATGATCGTGAGTAGTGTTATCGCTTGTGAGATGAACCAAACTGTCTTGGCCCAACGTTGCCTAACTTGCCAGATCGGACGGAATCTCTCGTCCGCTATCTGCTACGCATGCTTTCTTTTGTTATCACGTATGGATGCGGGTCTAAAATTTGTCTCTGAATGTGCAGGTAAATAAAATACAGAAGACGGACATTCACACACACATACATACACAGAGCGAGAGAGAGAGAGAGAGAGAGAGAGAGAGGGAGAGAGAGAAATGGAGGATAGAGAAAGAGAGAGCGAGATAGAAAGATGGGAGAGAGAGAGTGAGAGAGAGTGAGACAGACAGAATATATGTATATACTCTGTTTTCGTGCGAATGGTTTTAATCTTGCATGTATTGATGATCGTGAGTAGTTGTTATCGCTTGTGAGATGAATCAAAACTGTCTTGGCCCAACGTTGCCTAACTTGCCAGATCGGATGGAATCTCTCGTCCGCTATCTGCTACGCATGCTTTCTGTTGTTATCACGTATGTATGCGGGTCTAAAATTTATCTCTGAATGTGCACGTAAATAAAATAAAATACAGAAGACGGACATTCACACACACATACATACACAGAGCGAGAGAGAGAGAGAGAGAGAGAGAAAGAGAGAGAGAGAGAAATGGAGGATAGAGAAAGAGAGAGCGAGATAGAAAGATGGAGAGAGAAAGAGTGAGAGAGAGAGTGAGAGAGACAGAATATATGTTTATACTCTGTTTTCGTGCCAATGGTTTTAATCTTGCATGTATTGATGATCGTGAGTAGTTGTTATCGCTTGTGAGATGAACCAAACTGTCTTGGCCCAACGTTGCCTAACTTGCCAGATCGGACGGAATCTCTCGTCCGCTATCTGCTACGCATGCTTTCTTTTGTTATCACGTATGGATGCGGGTCTAAAATTTGTCTCTGAATGTGCACGTAAATAAAATACAGAAGACGGACATTCACACACACATACATACACAGAGCGAGAGAGAGAGAGAGAGAGAGAGAGAGAGAGAGAGGGAGGAGAGAAATGGAGGATAGAGAAAGAGAGAGCGAGATAGAAAGATGGAGAGAGAGAGAGTGAGAGAGAGTGAGACAGACAGAATATATGTATATACTCTGTTTTCGTGCGAATGGTTTTAATCTTGCGTGTATTGATGATCGTGAGTAGTTGTTATCGCTTGTGAGATGAATCAAAACTGTCTTGGCCCAACGTTGCCTAACTTGCCAGATCGGATGGAATCTCTCGTCCGCTATCTGCTACGCATGCTTTCTGTTGTTATCACGTATGTATGCGGGTCTAAAATTATCTCTGAATGTGCACGTAAATAAAATAAAATACAGAAGACGGACATTCACACACACATACATACACAGAGCGAGAGAGAGAGAGAGAGAGAAAGAGAGAGAGAGAGAAATGGAGGATAGAGAAAGAGAGAGCGAGATAGAAAGATGGAGAGAGAAAGAGTGAGAGAGAGAGTGAGAGAGACAGAATATATGTTTATACTCTGTTTTCGTGCCAATGGTTTTAATCTTGCATGTATTGATGATCGTGAGTAGTTGTTATCGCTTGTGAGATGAACCAAACTGTCTTGGCCCAACGTTGCCTAACTTGCCAGATCGGACGGAATCTCTCGTCCGCTATCTGCTACGCATGCTTTCTGTTGTTATCACGTATGGATGCGGGTCTAAAATTTGCCTCTGAATGTGCAGGTAAATAAAATACAGAAGACGGACATTCACACACACATACATACACAGAGCGAGAGAGAGAGAGAGAGAGAGAGAGAGAGAGGGAGAGAGAGAAATGGAGGATAGAGAAAGAGAGAGCGAGATAGAAAGATGGAGAGAGAAAGAGTGAGAGAGAGAGTGAGAGAGACAGAATATATGTAT
>CALZFC010000334.1:0-12500 GCA_945643635.1 Allodiplogaster sudhausi | reverse complement strand
CGCTATCTGCTACGCATGCTTTCTGTTGTTATCACGTATGGATGCGGGTCTAAAATTTGCCTCTGAATGTGCAGGTAAAAAAAATACAGAAGACGGACATTCACACACACATACATACACAGAGCGAGAGAGAGAGAGAGAGAGAGAGGAGAGAGAGAAATGGAGGATAGAGAAAGAGAGAGCGAGATAGAAAGATGGAGAGAGAAGAGAGTGAGAGAGAGTGAGAGAGACAGAATATATGTATATACTCTGTTTTCGTGCCAATGGTTTTAATCTTGCATGTATTGATGATCGTGAGTAGTTGTTATCGCTTGTGAGATGAACCAAAACTGTCTTGGCCCAACGTTGCCTAACTTGCCAGATCGGATGGAATCTCTCGTCCGCTATCTGCTACGCATGCTTTCTGTTGTTATCACGTATGGATGCGGGTCTAAAATTTGTCTCTGAATGTGCACGTAATAAATAAAATACAGAAGACGGACATTCACACACACATACATACACAGAGCGAGAGAGAGAGAGAGAGAGAGAGAGAGAGAGAGAGAGAAATGGAGGATAGAGAAAGAGAGAGCGAGATAGAAAGATGGAGAGAGAAAGAGTGAGAGAGAGAGTGAGAGAGACAGAATATATGTTTATACTCTGTTTTCGTGCCAATGGTTTTAATCTTGCATGTATTGATGATCGTGAGTAGTTGTTATCGCTTGTGAGATGAACCAAAACTGTCTTGGCCCAACGTTGCCTAACTTGCCAGATCGGATGGAATCTCTCGTCCGCTATCTGCTACGCATGCTTTCTGTTGTTATCACGTATGGATGCGGGTCTAAAATTTGCCTCTGAATGTGCAAGTAAATAAAATACAGAAGACGGACATTCACACACACATACATACACAGAGCGAGAGAGAGAGAGAGAGAGAGAGAGAGAGAGAGAGAAATGGAGGATAGAGAAAGAGAGAGCGAGATAGAAAGATGGAGAGAGAGAGAGTGAGAGAGAGAGACAGAATATATATATATACTCTGTTTTCGTGCCAATGGTTTTAATCTTGCATGTATTGATGATCGTGAGTAGTTGTTATCGCTTGTGAGATGAACCAAACTGTCTTGGCCCAACGTTGCCTAACTTGCCAGATCGGACGGAATCTCTCGTCCGCTATCTGCTACGCATGCTTTCTGTTGTTATCACGTATGGATGCGGGTCTAAAATTTGCCTCTGAATGTGCAGGTAAATAAAATACAGAAGACGGACATTCACACACACATACATACATACACAGAGCGAGAGAGAGAGAGAGAGAGAGAGAGAGAGAGAGAGAGAGAAATGGAGGATAGAAAGAGAGAGCGAGATAGAAAGATGGAGAGAGAAAGAGTGAGAGAGAGAGTGAGAGAGACAGAATATATGTTTATACTCTGTTTTCGTGCCAATGGTTTTAATCTTGCATGTATTGATGATCGTGAGTAGTTGTTATCGCTTGTGAGATGAACCAAAACTGTCTTGGCCCAACGTTGCCTAACTTGCCAGATCGGATGGAATCTCTCGTCCGCTATCTGCTACGCATGCTTTCTGTTGTTATCACGTATGGATGCGGGTCTAAAATTTGCCTCTGAATGTGCAGGTAAATAAAATACAGAAGACGGACATTCACACACACATACATACACAAAGCGAGAGAGAGAGAGAGAGAGAGAGAGAGAGAGAGAAATGGAGATAGAGAAAGAGAGATCGAGATAGAAAGATGGAGAGAGAAAGAGTGAGAGAGAGAGTGAGAGAGACAGAATATATGTTTATACTCTGTTTTCGTGCCAATGGTTTTAATCTTGCATGTATTGATGATCGTGAGTAGTTGTTATCGCTTGTGAGATGAACCAAAACTGTCTTGGCCCAACGTTGCCTAACTTGCCAGATCGGATGGAATCTCTCGTCCGCTATCTGCTACGCATGCTTTCTGTTGTTATCACGTATGGATGCGGGTCTAAAATTTGTCTCTGAATGTGCAGTAAATAAATAAAATACAGAAGACGGACATTCACACACACATACATACACAGAGCGAGAGAGAGAGAGAGAGAAGAGAGAGAGAGAGAGAAATGGAGGATAGAGAAAGAGAGAGCGAGATAGAAAGATGGAGAGAGAAAGAGTGAGAGAGAGAGTGAGAGAGACAGAATATATGTTATACTCTGTTTTCGTGCCAATGGTTTTAATCTTGCATGTATTGATGATCGTGAGTAGTTGTTATCGCTTGTGAGATGAACCAAACTGTCTTGGCCCAACGTTGCCTAACTTGCCAGATCGGACGGAATCTCTCGTCCGCTATCTGCTACGCATGCTTTCTGTTGTTATCACGTATGGATGCGGGTCTAAAATTTGCCTCTGAATGTGCAGGTAAATAAAATACAGAAGACGGACATTCACACACACATACATACACAGAGCGAGAGAGAGAGAGAGAGAGAGAGAGAGAGAGAGAGAGAGAAATGGAGGATAGAGAAAGAGAGAGCGAGATAGAAAGATGGAGAGAGAGAGAGTGAGAGAGAGTGAGAGAGACAGAATATATGTATATACTCTGTTTTCGTGCGAATGGTTTTAATCTTGCATGTATTGATGATCGTGAGTAGTTGTTATCGCTTGTGAGATGAATCAAAACTGTCTTGGCCCAACGTTGCCTAACTTGCCAGATCGGATGGAATCTCTCGTCCGCTATCTGCTACGCATGCTTTCTGTTGTTATCACGTATGTATGCGGGTCTAAAATTTGTCTCTGAATGTGCACGTAAATAAAATAAAATACAGAAGACGGACATTCACACACACATACATACACAGAGCGAGAGAGAGAGAGAGAGAGAGAGAGAGAGAGAGAGAGAAATGGAGGATAGAGAAAGAGAGAGCGAGATAGAAAGATGGAGAGAGAAAGAGTGAGAGAGAGAGTGAGAGAGACAGAATATATGTTTATACTCTGTTTTCGTGCCAATGGTTTTAATCTTGCATGTATTGATGATCGTGAGTAGTTGTTATCGCTTGTGAGATGAACCAAACTGTCTTGGCCCAACGTTGCCTAACTTGCCAGATCGGACGGAATCTCTCGTCCGCTATCTGCTACGCATGCTTTCTTTGTTATCACGTATGGATGCGGGTCTAAAATTTGCTCTGAATGTGCACGTAAATAAAATACAGAAGACGGACATTCACACACACATACATACACAGAGCGAGAGAGAGAGAGAGAGAGAGAGAGAGAGGGAGAGAGAGAAATGGAGGATAGAGAAAGAGAGAGCGAGATAGAAAGATGGAGAGAGAGAGTGAGTGAGAGAGAGTGAGACAGACAGAATATATGTATATACTCTGTTTTCGTGCGAATGGTTTTAATCTTGCATGTATTGATGATCGTGAGTAGTTGTTATCGCTTGTGAGATGAACAAAACTGTCTTGGCCCAACGTTGCCTAACTTGCCAGATCGGATGGAATCTCTCGTCCGCTATCTGCTACGCATGCTTTCTGTTGTTATCACGTATGGATGCGGGTCTAAAATTTATCTCTGAATGTGCACGTAAATAAAAATAAAATACAGAAGACGGACATTCACACACACATACATACACAGAGCGAGAGAGAGAGAGAGAGAGAAGAGAGAGAGAGAGAGAAATGGAGGATAGAGAAAGAGAGAGCGAGATAGAAAGATGGAGAGAGAAAGAGTGAGAGAGAGAGTGAGAGAGACAGAATATATGTTTATACTCTGTTTTCGTGCCAATGGTTTTAATCTTGCATGTATTGATGATCGTGAGTAGTTGTTATCGCTTGTGAGATGAACCAAAACTGTCTTGGCCCAACGTTGCCTAACTTGCCAGATCGGACGGAATCTCTCGTCCGCTATCTGCTACGCATGCTTTCTGTTGTTATCACGTATGGATGCGGGTCTAAAATTTGCCTCTGAATGTGCAGGTAAATAAAATACAGAAGACGGACATTCACACACACATACATACACAGAGCGAGAGAGAGAGAGAGAGAGAGAGAGAGAGAGGGAGAGAGAGAAATGGAGGATAGAGAAAGAGAGAGCGAGATAGAAAGATGGAGAGAGAGAGAGTGAGAGAGAGTGAGACAGACAGAATATATGTATATACTCTGTTTTCGTGCGAATGGTTTTAATCTTGCATGTATTGATGATCGTGAGTAGTTGTTATCGCTTGTGAGATGAACCAAAACTGTCTTGGCCCAACGTTGCCTAACTTGCCAGATCGGATGGAATCTCTCGTCCGCTATCTGCTACGCATGCTTTCTGTTGTTATCACGTATGTATGCGGGTCTAAAATTTATCTCTGAATGTGCACGTAAATAAAAATAAAATACAGAAGACGGACATTCACACACACATACATACACAGAGCGAGAGAGAGAGAGAGAGAGAAAGAGAGAGAGAGAGAAATGGAGGATAGAGAAAGAGAGAGCGAGATAGAAAGATGGAGAGAGAAAGAGTGAGAGAGAGAGTGAGAGAGACAGAATATATGTTATACTCTGTTTCGTGCCAATGGTTTTAATCTTGCATGTATTGATGATCGTGAGTAGTTGTTATCGCTTGTGAGATGAACCAAAACTGTCTTGGCCCAACGTTGCCTAACTTGCCAGATCGGACGGAATCTCTCGTCCGCTATCTGCTACGCATGCTTTCTGTTGTTATCACGTATGGATGCGGGTCTAAAATTTGCCTCTGAATGTGCAGGTAAATAAAATACAGAAGACGGACATTCACACACACATACATACACAGAGCGAGAGAGAGAGAGAGAGAGAGAGAGAGAGAGGAGAGAGAGAAATGGAGGATAGAGAAAGAGAGAGCGAGATAGAAAGATGGAGAGAGAGAGAGTGAGAGAGAGTGAGACAGACAGAATATATGTATATACTCTGTTTTCGTGCGAATGGTTTTAATCTTGCATGTATTGATGATCGTGAGTAGTTGTTATCGCTTGTGAGATGAACAAAACTGTCTTGGCCCAACGTTGCCTAACTTGCCAGATCGGATGGAATCTCTCGTCCGCTATCTGCTACGCATGCTTTCTGTTGTTATCACGTATGGATGCGGGTCTAAAATTTATCTCTGAATGTGCACGTAAATAAATAAAATACAGAAGACGGACATTCACACACACATACATACACAGAGCGAGAGAGAGAGAGAGAGAGAGAGAGAGAGAGAGAGAAATGGAGGATAGAGAAAGAGAGAGCGAGATAGAAAGATGAGAGAGAGAAGAGAGAGAGAGAGAGTGAGAGAGAGACAGAATATATGTTATACTCTGTTTTCGTGCCAATGGTTTTAATCTTGCATGTATTGATGATCGTGAGTAGTTGTTATCGCTTGTGAGATGAACCAAAACTGTCTTGGCCCAACGTTGCCTAACTTGCCAGATCGGACGGAATCTCTCGTCCGCTATCTGCTACGCATGCTTTCTGTTGTTATCACGTATGGATGCGGGTCTAAAATTTGCCTCTGAATGTGCAGGTAAATAAAATACAGAAGACGGACATTCACACACACATACATACACAGAGCGAGAGAGAGAGAGAGAGAGAGAGAGAGAGAGAGAGAGAAATGGAGGATAGAGAAAGAGAGAGCGAGATAGAAAGATGGAGAGAGAGAGAGTGAGAGAGAGTGAGAGAGACAGAATATATGTTTATACTCTGTTTTCGTGCGAATGGTTTTAATCTTGCATGTATTGATGATCGTGAGTAGTTGTTATCGCTTGTGAGATGAACCAAAACTGTCTTGGCCCAACGTTGCCTAACTTGCCAGATCGGATGGAATCTCTCGTCCGCTATCTGCTACGCATGCTTTCTGTTGTTATCACGTATGGATGCGGGTCTAAAATTTATCTCTGAATGTGCACGTAAATAAAATACAGAAGACGGACATTCACACACACATACATACACAGAGCGAGAGAGAGAGAGAGAGAGAGAGAGAGAGAGAGAGAGAAATGGAGGATAGAGAAAGAGAGAGCGAGATAGAAAGATGGAGAGAGAAAGAGTGAGAGAGAGAGTGAGAGAGACAGAATATATGTTATACTCTGTTTTCGTGCCAATGGTTTTAATCTTGCATGTATTGATGATCGTGAGTAGTTGTTATCGCTTGTGAGATGAACCAAAACTGTCTTGGCCCAACGTTGCCTAACTTGCCAGATCGGACGGAATCTCTCGTCCGCTATCTGCTACGCATGCTTTCTGTTGTTATCACGTATGGATGCGGGTCTAAAATTTGCTCTGAATGTGCACGTAAATAAAATACAGAAGACGGACATTCACACACACACATACATACACAGAGCGAGAGAGAGAGAGAGAGAGAGAGAGAGAGAGAGAGAGAGAAATGGAGATAGAAAGAGAGACGAGATAGAAAGATGGAGAGAGAAAGAGTGAGAGAGAGAGTGAGAGAGACAGAATATATGTTTATACTCTGTTTTCGTGCCAATGGTTTTAATCTTGCATGTATTGATGATCGTGAGTAGTTGTTATCGCTTGTGAGATGAACCAAAACTGTCTTGGCCCAACGTTGCCTAACTTGCCAGATCGGATGGAATCTCTCGTCCGCTATCTGCTACGCATGCTTTCTGTTGTTATCACGTATGGATGCGGGTCTAAAATTTGCCTCTGAATGTGCAGGTAAATAAAATACAGAAGACGGACATTCACACACATACATACATACACAAAGCGAGAGAGAGAGAGAGAGAGAGAGAGAGAGAGAGAGAGAAATGGAGATAGAAAGAGAGATCGAGATAGAAAGATGGAGAGAGAGAAAGAGTGAGAGAGAGAGTGAGAGAGACAGAATATATGTTTATACTCTGTTTTCGTGCCATGGTTTTAATCTTGCATGTATTGATGATCGTGAGTAGTTGTATCGCTTGTGAGATGAACCAAAACTGTCTTGGCCCAACGTTGCCTAACTTGCCAGATCGGATGGAATCTCTCGTCCGCTATCTGCTACGCATGCTTTCTGTTGTTATCACGTATGGATGCGGGTCTAAAATTTATCTCTGAATGTGCAGGTAAATAAAATACAGAAGACGGACATTCACACACACATACATACACAGAGCGAGAGAGAGAGAGAGAGAGAAAGAGAGAGAGAGAGAAATGGAGGATAGAGAAAGAGAGAGCGAGATAGAAAGATGGAGAGAGAAAGAGTGAGAGAGAGAGTGAGAGAGACAGAATATATGTTTATACTCTGTTTTCGTGCCAATGGTTTAATCTTGCATGTATTGATGATCGTGAGTAGTTGTTATCGCTTGTGAGATGAACCAAACTGTCTTGGCCCAACGTTGCCTAACTTGCCAGATCGGACGGAATCTCTCGTCCGCTATCTGCTACGCATGCTTTCTGTTGTTATCACGTATGGATGCGGGTCTAAAATTTGCCTCTGAATGTGCAGGTAAATAAAATACAGAAGACGGACATTCACACACACATACATACACAGAGCGAGAGAGAGAGAGAGAGAGAGAGAGAGAGAGAGAGAAATGGAGGATAGAGAAAGAGAGAGCGAGATAGAAAGATGGAGAGAGAGAGAGTGAGAGAGAGTGAGACAGACAGAATATATGTATATACTCTGTTTCGTGCGAATGGTTTTAATCTTGCATGTATTGATGATCGTGAGTAGTTGTTATCGCTTGTGAGATGAATCAAAACTGTCTTGGCCCAACGTTGCCTAACTTGCCAGATCGGATGGAATCTCTCGTCCGCTATCTGCTACGCATGCTTTCTGTTGTTATCACGTATGGATGCGGGTCTAAAATTTATCTCTGAATGTGCACAAATAAATAAAATACAGAAGACGGACATTCACACACACATACATACACAGAGCGAGAGAGAGAGAGAGAGAGAAGAGAGAGAGAGAGAGAAATGGAGGATAGAGAAAGAGAGAGCGAGATAGAAAGATGGAGAGAGAAAGAGTGAGAGAGAGAGAGTGAGAGAGACAGAATATATGTTTATACTCTGTTTTCGTGCCAATGGTTTTAATCTTGCATGTATTGATGATCGTGAGTAGTGTTATCGCTTGTGAGATGAACCAAACTGTCTTGGCCAACGTTGCCTAACTTGCCAGATCGGACGGAATCTCTCGTCCGCTATCTGCTACGCATGCTTTCTTTGTTATCACGTATGGATGCGGGTCTAAAATTTGTCTCTGAATGTGCACGTAAATAAAATACAGAAGACGGACATTCACACACACATACATACACAGAGCGAGAGAGAGAGAGAGAGAGAGAGAGAGGGAGAGAGAGAAATGGAGGATAGAGAAAGAGAGAGCGAGATAGAAAGATGGAGAGAGAGAGAGTGAGAGAGAGTGAGACAGACAGAATATATGTATATACTCTGTTTCGTGCGAATGGTTTTAATCTTGCGTGTATTGATGATCGTGAGTAGTTGTTATCGCTTGTGAGATGAATCAAAACTGTCTTGGCCCAACGTTGCCTAACTTGCCAGATCGGATGGAATCTCTCGTCCGCTATCTGCTACGCATGCTTTCTGTTGTTATCACGTATGGATGCGGGTCTAAAATTTGCTCTGAATGTGCAGTAAATAAAATAAAATACAGAAGACGGACATTCACACACACATACATACACAGAGCGAGAGAGAGAGAGAGAGAGAGAGGAAGAGAGAGAGAGAAATGGAGGATAGAGAAAGAGAGAGCGAGATAGAAAGATGGAGAGAGAAAGAGTGAGAGAGAGAGTGAGAGAGACAGAATATATGTTTATACTCTGTTTTCGTGCCAATGGTTTTAATCTTGCATGTATTGATGATCGTGAGTAGTTGTTATCGCTTGTGAGATGAACCAAACTGTCTTGGCCCAACGTTGCCTAACTTGCCAGATCGGACGGAATCTCTCGTCCGCTATCTGCTACGCATGCTTTCTTTTGTTATCACGTATGGATGCGGGTCTAAAATTTGTCTCTGAATGTGCACGTAAATAAAATACAGAAGACGGACATTCACACACACATACATACACAGAGCGAGAGAGAGAGAGAGAGAGAGAGAGAGAGAGAGAGAGAGAAATGGAGGATAGAGAAAGAGAGAGCGAGATAGAAAGATGGAGAGAGAGAGAGGAGAGAGAGTGAGAGAGACAGAATATATGTATATACTCTGTTTTCGTGCGAATGGTTTTAATCTTGCATGTATTGATGATCGTGAGTAGTTGTTATCGCTTGTGAGATGAACCAAAACTGTCTTGGCCCAACGTTGCCTAACTTGCCAGATCGGATGAATCTCTCGTCCGCTATCTGCTACGCATGCTTTCTGTTGTTATCACGTATGGTATGCGGGTCTAAAATTTATCTCTGAATGTGCACGTAAATAAAAATAAAATAAGAAGACGGACATTCACACACACATACATACACAGAGCGAGAGAGAGAGAGAGAGAGAGAGAGAGAGAGAGAGAGAGAGAAATGGAGGATAGAGAAAGAGAGAGCGAGATAGAAAGATGGAGAGAGAAAGAGTGAGAGAGAGTGAGAGAGACAGAATATATGTTTATACTCTGTTTTCGTGCCAATGGTTTTAATCTTGCATGTATTGATGATCGTGAGTAGTTGTTATCGCTTGTGAGATGAACCAAAACGTCTTGGCCCAACGTTGCCTAACTTGCCAGATCGGATGGAATCTCTCGTCCGCTATCTGCTACGCATGCTTTCTGTTGTTATCACGTATGGATGCGGGTCTAAAATTTGCCTCTGAATGTGCAGGTAAAAAATACAGAAGACGGACATTCACACACACATACATACACAGAGCGAGAGAGAGAGAGAGAGAGAGAGAGAGAGAGGAGAGAGAGAAATGGAGGATAGAGAAAGAGAGAGCGAGATAGAAAGATGGAGAGAGAGAGAGTGAGAGAGAGAGTGAGACAGACAGAATATATGTATATACTCTGTTTTCGTGCCAATGGTTTTAATCTTGCATGTATTGATGATCGTGAGTAGTTGTTATCGCTTGTGAGATGAATCCAAAACTGTCTTGGCCCAACGTTGCCTAACTTGCCAGATCGGATGGAATCTCTCGTCCGCTATCTGCTACGCATGCTTTCTGTTGTTATCACGTATGTATGCGGGTCTAAAATTTATCTCTGAATGTGCACGTAAATAAAATAAAAACAGAAGACGGACATTCACACACACATACATACACAGAGCGAGAGAGAGAGAGAGAGAGAGAGAGGAGAGAGAGAAATGGAGGATAGAGAAAGAGAGAGCGAGATAGAAAGATGGAGAGAGAAAGAGTGAGAGAGAGTGAGAGAGACAGAATATATGTTTATACTCTGTTTTCGTGCCAATGGTTTTAATCTTGCATGTATTGATGATCGTGAGTAGTTGTTATCGCTTGTGAGATGAACCAAACTGTCTTGGCCCAACGTTGCCTAACTTGCCAGATCGGACGGAATCTCGTCCGCTATCTGCTACGCATGCTTTCTGTGTTATCACGTATGGATGCGGGTCTAAAATTGCCTCTGAATGTGCAGGTAAATAAAATACAGAAGACGGACATTCACACACACATACATACACAGAGCGAGAGAGAGAGAGAGAGAGAGAGAGAGAGAGAGGGAGAGAGAGAATGGAGGATAGAGAAAGAGAGAGCGAGATAGAAAGATGGAGAGAGAGAGAGTGAGAGAGAGTGAGACAGACAGAATATATGTTATACTCTGTTTTCGTGCGAATGGTTTTAATCTTGCATGTATTGATGATCGTGAGTAGTTGTTATCGCTTGTGAGATGAACCAAAACTGTCTTGGCCCAACGTTGCCTAACTTGCCAGATCGGATGGAATCTCTCGTCCGCTATCTGCTACGCATGCTTTCTGTTGTTATCACGTATGTATGCGGGTCTAAAATTATCTCTGAATGTGCACGTAAATAAAAATAAAATACAGAAGACGGACATTCACACACACATACATACACAGAGCGAGAGAGAGAGAGAGAGAGAAGAGAGAGAGAGAGAAATGGAGGATAGAGAAAGAGAGAGCGAGATAGAAAGATGGAGAGAGAAAGAGTGAGAGAGAGAGTGAGAGAGAGACAGAATATGTTTATACTCTGTTTTCGTGCCAATGGTTTTAATCTTGCATGTATTGATGATCGTGAGTAGTTGTTATCGCTTGTGAGATGAACCAAACTGTCTTGGCCCAACGTTGCCTAACTTGCCAGATCGGACGGAATCTCTCGTCCGCTATCTGCTACGCATGCTTTCTGTTGTTATCACTATGGATGCGGGTCTAAAATTGCCTCTGAATGTGCACGTAAATAAAATACAGAAGACGGACATTCACACACACATACATACACAGAGCGAGAGAGAGAGAGAGAGAGAGAGAGAGAGAGAGAGGGAGAGAGAGAAATGGAGGATAGAGAAAGAGAGAGCGAGATAGAAAGATGGAGAGAGAGAGAGTGAGAGAGAGTGAGACAGACAGAATATATGTATATACTCTGTTTTCGTGCGAATGGTTTTAATCTTGCGTGTATTGATGATCGTGAGTAGTTGTTATCGCTTGTGAGATGAATCAAAACTGTCTTGGCCCAACGTTGCCTAACTTGCCAGATCGGATGAATCTCTCGTCCGCTATCTGCTACGCATGCTTTCTGTTGTTATCACGTATGTATGCGGGTCTAAAATTATCTCTGAATGTGCACGTAAATAAAATAAAATACAGAAGACGGACATTCACACACACATACATACACAGAGCGAGAGAGAGAGAGAGAGAGAAAGAGAGAGAGAGAGAAATGGAGGATAGAGAAAGAGAGAGCGAGATAGAAAGATGGAGAGAGAAGAGTGAGAGAGAGAGTGAGAGAGACAGAATATATGTTTATACTCTGTTTTCGTGCCAATGGTTTTAATCTTGCATGTATTGATGATCGTGAGTAGTTGTTATCGCTTGTGAGATGAACCAAACTGTCTTGGCCCAACGTTGCCTAACTTGCCAGATCGGACGGAATATCTCGTCCGCTATCTGCTACGCATGCTTTCTGTTGTTATCACGTATGGATGCGGGTCTAAAATTTGCCTCTGAATGTGCAGGTAAATAAAATACAGAAGACGGACATTCACACACACATACATACACAGAGCGAGAGAGAGAGAGAGAGAGAGAGAGAGAGAGAGAGGGAGAGAGAGAAATGGAGGATAGAGAAAGAGAGAGCGAGATAGAAAGATGGAGAGAGAGAGAGTGAGAGAGAGTGAGAGAGAGACAGAATATATGTATATACTCTGTTTCGTGCCAATGGTTTTAATCTTGCATGTATTGATGATCGTGAGTAGTTGTTATCGCTTGTGAGATGAACAAAACTGTCTTGGCCCAACGTTGCCTAACTTGCCAGATCGGATGGAATCTCTCGTCCGCTATCTGCTACGCATGCTTTCTGTTGTTATCACGTATGTATGCGGGTCTAAAATTTATCTCTGAATGTGCACGTAAATAAAAAAAAAATACAGAAGACGGACATTCACACACACATACA
>CALZFC010000333.1:0-83345 GCA_945643635.1 Allodiplogaster sudhausi | reverse complement strand
TTTCTCCCTCTCTCTCTCTCATTCTCTCTCTCTCACTCTCTTCCGCAGGCTCCTCGTGAAATCGATTGACTTCTGCAAGTACGGCGAGTTGATTCGCCTAGAGAAGATGTTGAGTGGCGATGTCGTCGACTCCGGTCAAGATGAACATGTGCAGACGGCAGGTGGGAGGAGATTAAGATAGAATATTTTATGTCGAAATGACGTATATGTTACATGCATACAAATATAAATTTCGTAACATAGCGGATATGCGTGACAGAATTTTCTAGGACAAGGGTCCCTGTATCTTGAAGATGGAGGAGTTGGGTGTGCTGCTATGAGGGAAAAACAAAGTGTACATTCTCTCTCTCACTTTTTCCTCTCTCTTCTCTCTCTCTCACTCTCGCTCTCTTTTTTCCCTCTCTCTCACTCTCTCTCTCTTTCTCTATCCATCTCTCTCTCCTCTCTCTTGCCAGCTTGTGACAAGGAGATCGTGCTGCGCAACATGGCCTCTTATGACGTCCTCGGCTCCGACGTCTGGGCAGTGACGTCCTTCTCGTCGCGACCGAGGTAGGTCATTCGATCCGTAACTTTAAACCATAATAGCCCTAACCCTAACGTTAATCTTAACCATAGCCTTACAAGGGAAATACCTGAGATAAAGTTGGCGTTTTGATCGTACTTTTCCAGATCGATAGTCCAAGTCGAGAAACGATGATTACCATTTTCACTTTTAGCTAAATAGGCAAAGGTGATTTTATATTGATTTTTAAAGTTTTCATAAAATCGCGGAATTTAGTGGCTTTATAACTGTTAATGTCTGGCTTACAATTAGGTGTTTCCCTAGTTAGCCAAGGCTAAGTCTTGGGTTAGTTACGGATCTTGGCCTAACTAACCGTGTTAATCTTTTCTTAAAGTAATTAAATAAATAACTAAATTAAAATTAATTAATTGATTAATCCTCCGCAATCTTCACACGAATGCTTACATACATAAAACAGGAGCACGGCGTTCTCCTCGTCTCGGAGGAGCGGACGGCGCTTCTTGTGGAAGCGGCCGCGCGCATCTGCAGCCTGGTCGTTCTCGAGAGCTTCGGACTCATGATCGCGAGAGTGGAGAAAGGTGAGAGAGAGGATGAAAAGAAAGAGAGAGAGAGAGAGAGTAGAGAGAGAGAGGAAGAGAAAGAGAGAGAGATAGAGAGAGAGACGAAGAGAAAGAGAGAGAGAAGAGAGAGAGAGAGAATAGTAACGAAGAAAACAGTGTATTAATGGAGAATTATAGAAAGGGCATGCATGTTTAGTACACTATGAACCCACTACTGATCAGTTCAGAACAAATCGGATGAAGTTATATGGCAAGCCTGCGTATTCGAACCACCTGGTATACAAAAAAAAATGGAAGATATGAATGTGTGGACGAAATCGATAGAAAGAGAGAGCAAGGAAAAGAATGAAGTGAAAGAAAGAGAAAGAACCAAAGAAAGAGTGTTTGAGAGAGAGAAAAAGAGATAAATAGAGAGTGAATGAAAGCAAGAGAGAGAGAGAGAGAGAGAGAGAGAGAGAGAGTAGAAAAACTATAAAAATATATTTATCAGAAAATAAAAAATAATAATAATTAGGTTAAAAAATTTCCGGCCGCGACGCGTACCTCGCCGTCTTCCCGCTCAGCGAGCTGCGCAACGCGCTCGGCTCCGCGACTCCGATCACGAAAAAGGCATGCGAGGAAGATTGCCGGCACCAAGGGTTGGTAATGTTTTTTTCTTTCTTTAAAAAAATAATTAAGTGTAATTAATTAAAATTTAATTAAGTAATTAAAAACCATTAATTAAAACGGGGTTATTAGACAAAGTAAGAGTCGTTTTAATTAATTTAATGTAATAGTTGTCTAAAAAAAATTTTAATATGGTTTTGTGTATAAAAATACTAGCAAAACCATAATCAATTTTGTGCGCAGTTGGGATTTTTTTCATACGATTTCACAGTGATTTCAACGAATATAACGCAAAAAGGTTAAAAATATGTCGAGTATAATTTTTATGTGTTAAAAAAAATTGTTATAAATAAATGTAGTTTCAAGCTGGAATAAATCTAGAAAACAAAGATCGATTGCAGGCTTTAATTATTAGTATTTTTTAAATGAATGATATAAATTTAGTTTCAAAATGGAACAAATCTGGAAAAAGAAAAAAATCAATTGCAGGCTGCCACCTCTTGCGTGCTCGGAAGAGAGCGGACTTCGACTCAAGGTAATGGCGATCTTATTTATCCAACTTTTTTTAAAGCCAATACACACATTGAATTCGCGCCTTTTTGCCTGATGCAAGGGCATGTTGTAATGAAGCCACTGGCTTCTTCTCTGTCGTTTGAGTGTGAAGAGGACGAGGGAACTGGCGCAACGACGCTTTTTATCAACAACTGCCCGACGGCACCAAAGAAATAATACGAGGGAAAGGGGAAGGAACCGCTCCCAAGGAGCGCGACCAAGCAGACTGACTCTTAAAGTCAGGAAAATGATCACGTTAATTACGTGATTGTATAATACGAATGCACTTGGGAATATCAGAATAGTGCATAGGGCAAAGGATAGGATGAGAAAAGGGGAATTTACATGACATCCCCCTCCTGTCAATGCGGGCGCCCTCGACCGCCGTTCCTGATCGTGTCGTCCCTCGAGTGATGATAGAAATTGAAGTGTTGTCGGACGTCGCCCGATTTGTATGATCTGCCGTCGTTCACGCTTGAGATGCCGCTGCTCTCTGCCACCAGAACGCTTGAGATGTAGTCGCTTGAGATTCGGCCCTTCGTAGTCGACTCGTGGTTCTGCCCGTCGTCGTCGCTCGTTGTCCACCGGATCAACTCCAGCAGCAATTCTTCATTCTCCGCACTTCTCTCGTCCTCTCTGGACAAGAAATTAATCCTTCTCTGGATTCTCTTCTTATTCAAATCTCCAATTTGGCACTCTTCTGCCATCTTCCTCAACTGATCGAAAGGAATGACAAGTTCCTCCTTGTCTCCTTCTTTCTTCACTCTCGCTGAATTCTCAGTCACATCAATAACTCGGTATGGTCCACTCCATTCTGTTGTTAACTTTGGGATCGTATCCCCTCGTCCTACCGGGACTCTCACCAACACTTTATCTCCTTTCTTTGGAAAGTCTTTCTCTTCAACTCGGTTCTTTCTGTCATAATTGCATTTCATTTTCTCAATTTCTTTTGTGGCTCGTTCTTTTGCTTCCATTCTCGCAATCCGCATTCCTACCATTAGCTCCCTGGCATAGTCGTCTACGTCCACCTGGACATCTCTCAACGTTTCCAATCTTTCACAAGAGGTCTCGGCTCTTTACCGTACACCAAACTGAAGGGACTCTTTCCCGTTGTCGAATGTGGAGCTGCGTTATATGTATACACGCAGAATGGAAGGATTTCATCCCATTTCTCCTTCTCTTTGACTTTTTTCTGTAACAACCGAATCAGAGTGCCGTTAAATCGTTCACACATTCCGTTCTCTCGCGGAACGTAACCTTTCGTCAAAATGTGGTTGATCTCCAAAATCTTCAGAATGAAACTCAACACCCGATTCACAAATTCTCCACCACGATCCGACACCAGATTCCTTGGCAAGCGCCCTTCTGCAATCCAACCTGAGCAGAATTTCTCAGCTACTTCACGTGCTCCCTTTGTCTGCATTGGAAACGCCGCTCCAAGTTTCGAAAAGCCGTCCACAACTGTCAGAATATACCGATTTCCAGACAGAGATGTGCCAATCTCCATTACATCAATCGCAACCGTTTCGAATGGTTCGCCGACCAGCAAAGGCTTCAAAGGAGGCACCAAAGCTTCCTTCACATTGAAAAGAGTGCATTCCGGGCACTTCCCGACATATTCTTTCACGTCTTGGTACATTGCTGGCCAGAAGTATTCTTTCAGCTTCTTAACTGTCTTACTGACACCCCAGTGACCTCCCAACTTTCCATCATGAAATTGCTTCAAAACTTCCTCTCTGAGAGATTCTGGTACATAAAATCTGCGACCGCCGCGTGCTCCTTCCACCATCAACAACCCGTCTTCTTCTGACCATCGTAATCCTTTCTCGCGTACCATCTTCTCGGCAACTCCTGTCAGCTTTTCGATCATTTCACATCCGACTGCGTCATTTTTGGTCTTCTCCTTCCATCTGTCCCTTGTTCCACTGAGCGAAACGTTGTTAACCACCCGTTCAAATTCTGCTTTCTCCTCCTGTGCAGTTTCACTTGTCTCAGATCCAGTCACCAACTCTCCTCTGCTCAGTGCATCCGCCACTGTGTTCGTCTTCCCTTTGACATACTCAATAGTCACGTCGCAAGACTGAATCTCCAACGCCCATCTCATGATTCTTGCCGAAGTTGTTCTGTCGCTAAACAATGCTCTCAATGGCATATGGTCCGTCCGAACTACTACTTTCGTGCCGAAATAGATCGGTTTGAACTTCCGCAGTGCAAACATCACCGCCAATGCTTCACTGTCCGTCACATGGTAGTTTCTCTCCGCTGGAGTGCACCGCTTGGAAGCGAAATACGAAGGATGAAAACAGCCGTCTTCGCCTTCCTGGGTCAACACCGCTCCAACTGCTTTCTGACTCGCATCACAGTAAATGACAAACGGTCTCTCGCCGTCCAATGCTGCCTTAACATCCGGCTGAGCCAGAACAGGAGCCGAAATCAGAGCATTTTTCAATTCTTCGAATGCACTCTGTTCCTCTTCTCCCCATTTCCACTCAACTTTCTCACCCGTTAGTCTTGTCAACTTGCACGCCTTCTCCGCAAATCCATGGACAAACTTCCGGTAGAAAGATGCCATTCCGAGGAAACGTTTCAATTCTTTTGTATCACTCGGTGCCTTCAATTCAATGATCTTCTGCACTTTCCCCGCGTCCATTTTCACTCCTGTACGAGTACTAAGTGTCCCAGATATTCGACTTCTTCTTGTGCGATCTTGCACTTCTGCGCCTTCAGTCTCAAACCGTGCATCTGGAAAGCTTCAAACACTTTCCCAAGCGTCTCTGCATGCTCTTCTTCTGTCTCCGTCGCGACTAAAACGTCATCGATGTACACTGCCACTTTGTCTCCCAGCAGTTTCTCCAGAATTCTTTCCATCAACCTCTGGAATGTCGCTGGCGAGGTACTCAGTCCAAATGGCAACACATTGAATTCGTATAGTCCTCCCATGGTGCAGAAAGCGGTCTTCTCCTTCGACCCTTCCTCCATCTCTACTTGCCAATATCCCGCGATCAAGTCCAGAGTGGAAAACCACTTCTTTCCCTTCAACTGTTGTATCGTCAGATCGATTCTTGGCAAAGGATATGCGTCTTCCTTCATTACTGCGTTCAGCTTCCGGTAGTCCACACACAACCTCAAACTTCCATCCTTCTTCTGCGCAATCACCAGCGGCGATGCCCACGGCGAATTGCTATTCCGGATGATTCCTCGTCGCTTCATGTCTCCAAGCATCTCTTTTACCTTTGCTTGCACTCCTAAAGGCACCGGTCGACCCTTCTGCTTAATCGGCCTCACTTCTCCCGTGTCGATAATATGCTTCACAAGCTTCGATCTGCCCATTTCTTCCTCCGAAATCGCGAATGCATCTGCATGTTTCTTTACAACTTCCTTTCATTTCTCGCTAGGGATGGTACCCTGTTTCTCGATGAGTCTCAGCACTTCTTCCTTTCTATTCCCAGGTGCTCTTTCACCATTCTCTTCGTCCACTTTCTTCGCACTTTCTCCTACCAAGACATACTCCGCCCTTTTCCATTCACCCACTTTTTCATTCTTGTTCAGTACCAGAGGAGATTGCTGTAAATTCCAGATTTGAACTTTTCTGTTCCCTTTTGTCTTCTCGACAATTCCTTCACTCAGTCCACCGATGTCACTGGAAAGAAATCTCCGCTCACTGTTCTCAGGAGCTTTCAGTTCCACCTCCTTGCACATCAGCGGCCCGAGATAAACTCTTTCTGCGAGAACTGCTGGCTCGCCTTTTCTTCCTTCTCACTCCACCAACCATCGTCCCACATTTCCACCGTATTTTGTCCCAAAAGAATGTCCTTTCCATTCTCGACAACGTAAACGCCAACCATCTTCTCGTTCCCGTTCACTTTCATATTCACTACCGCCTTCCCCAAAACACGAAGTTTGCTTGCCGCCGCATCGAGCAAGTCTTCGCACTGCTTCTTCCATTCTACTTGTGCTCCAGTGGCTTCTACTTTCCTCATCACTGCTTCCGGAATAGTCGTAACTTCTGAGCCGGTATCCAAGATAGCCTTCTCAACAATTCCGTGAATGTCCACCTCGATCCTTTTCAGAGGTCTCCAGAAGATTCCTTCTTCTTTCTCTTCTTCCCCCTCCTTTCCTGTTTTCTTCAATATTGGCATAATTCCATTATTCTGCGACTCCCACTCACGCATTACATTGTTCGTTCTCGGAACCGGGTTCGGCGAAGTACAATTCCTTGCGAAATGTCCTCTCCTCCACACTTGTAACACTGCGGCAAATTCGCCATTCCTTCGCCACCATCACTTGGCCTTCCTCTGCCATTCATTCCTTGCGACACCGGCCTTACTTCCTGATTCAAACCGAAATTTTGTCCACTCGGAGTCTTCTGTATCTGTTGCTGATTTTGCCTCTGTGACTGATTCTGATTGTTCACGGACGCGACATGGTGAGAGTTCTGATATGGCCGGGTATTATAATTTGTTGGCTCCCTGTATTCTTGCCTGCTTCTTCCTGTTCTGCTTGAATGGTAATCCAGAGGGCAGTCATACTCTGTCCCTTGTCTCATGCCATGCTTCTGATCGTGTCTTGGAATTGGCGTTTGCAATGGCTGCATCCTGACACCGGCATCCAGCCTTCTTCCTCTCATTTCAATCGTCTCAATTCGGATGGCGTGACTCTTCACTTCTTCGTATTTCTCCAGTGGATGAGCCCTTTCCATCACTTCAATCAACTCGCGATAGTGATTCCATCCGCTCAATTGCATCAAAAGTTTCTTTGCCAACATAGGAGAGCGATGTTCCTCTGTCCATCTCGGGAATGCAATGTTCGCCAATCTCTCTAATCGCATGCACAGAGAACTGACGCTCTCTCCTTCTCGCACTCTTACTTCTTCCCATTTCTTCGTGGCATCGTACTCTTTCATCGTTTCGTCTCCTCGCAACTTCTCGATCATCTTTTGTTTCATCGAGCGGTACCCCACGACTTTGATTGCGAATGAGTCAAAGATGGCGCGTGCTTCTCCTTCTAAGTGACTCTTCAGAAGACCGTACATCCTCTTATCATCTGAGACTAGAATGTACTTCATCTCCAGACTCTCCAGGAATTCTTCAAACTTTCCCAGTCCGCCATCTCCTTTGTACTTTCCCACTGGCGGCATCGCCATCGAGATCATCGCATTTGCGTTTCTGTCATCTGCAGACAACGCCTCCGACCCAACCACCAAACTGCTACAAGGAGAACCGCCGCGATTCGCGTTCTCGTGCCACTGGTAATGATTCTGCCCATTCTCCTGGGAAGTCTGCGGCGACTGATTCTGCCATCGGTCCGTCTCTTCGACTGGCCTTCTCTGTTGGTCACTCGGACTCCGCCCTCGTCAATTCGTCTCACTGTATTCTGATTCGCTTCTTGCAGTGATTGTCTGATCGCCTGCTCTGTGTCCTTCATTTCAACTTTCTCTCTGATTTCTGCCATCTCTCTGCCCATCCTTCGCAATTCTTGCAAAATGACATTTTGCATTTCGTTCTCAGAGTTTTGTTCATTTTTTCATTGCTGGAAGCCAACGAATTCTCACCTCCTTGGGCTGTCACTTCTTCGTTCACTTCTTGGCTTGGCGTGCTCGCCTCTGCCAACTTCTGTACCAATTCGTTCATCGATTTCTCCATTTCCATGCATGCATCAATTGCCAACTTGCAATATCTGTTCATTTCATTCTTATGATCCTCCATCATTTCCAAATGACTGCCATCTCTCTGCCCATCCTTCGCAATTCTTCTCTGTCGCACAGATTCTGCTTTGATTCCTTCGAGTACCTCAACCTTCCTTTCTTGAAGAATTCTGCCAATTCTTTGTCCACCTGAATTTCTCCATTCAGCTGCTCGAGCTCTTCTTTCTTCTCGATCACTCGGTTCCTGGCCTCGACCACTGCTTTCTCCATCTGCGCCTCCTTCCTGCGCTTCCCTTCCTTTCGACTCTTCACACGTTTTCTGCCCAACAGTGAATCGCTTTCACTTCCTGACATTTCTCTGCTTGACTCGGTCATTTTGTCCTTCGTTCTCCAATTGCTGCTCAACTGCTCGAAACTTCGCTTGGAGTCAAACCAAGTGGGATTTATCTCCTTGCTCCTCCGGACTGCTCGCAAATTCCTCTTTCTTCTTCAACCAGCAAAATATCTCCTTCACTCGGTTGGAACGCAACTTCAACCGAGTAAACTTCTATCCTTGGCGTCCTCTTCTCAGACGTCCTTCTCTTCTTCACTTGGTTGGAACGCTCATCAACTAAGGAAGGAATACTCCTCACAACTGCCAAGCTCTGCGACTCTGCAAAACTCAAACTCAACCTCCTTTCCAGCGATTCTTCTCTTCCTCAGCAAGAGATCTCGTCGAATTCGATCGGTTCGGCCCCCATGTAATGAAGCTCACTGGCTTCTTCTCTGTCGTTTGAGTGTGAAGAGGACGAGGGAACTGGCGCAACGACGCTTTTTATCAACAACTGCCCGACGGCACCAAAGAAATAATACGAGGAAAGGGGAAGGAACCGCTCCCAAGGAGCGCGACCAAGCAGACTGACTCTTAAAGTCAGGAAAATGATCACGTTAATTACGTGGTTGTATAATACGAATGCACTTGGGAATATCAGAATAGTGCATAGGGCAAAGGATAGGATGAGAAAGGGGAATTACATGACAATGTGAGTAATTGTTAGAAAGAAAAAAAAACTACAATATTATTGACATGGTCGTCACGTGGTTTTCAGTAGTTTGCTTGTGCACTTTAGTAATGTTGTTCTGCTCGTGGTGTTAGACGTGAAAAGAGCGAGAGAGCGAGAGACAGAGAGAGAGAAAAAAGTGAACGAGCAAGCGAGAGAGAGAGAGAGCGAGCGAGCGAGAGAGAGAGAGAGAAAGAGAGAGAGATACCCCTCCCCTCAGGTGGTCGCCTCGATCGGTCGCCGTCTCGTGCTACTCCGCTGGGCACGCGACCCGCTCCGGCGACTCACGCCAGGAGAGAGCATCGCGGACAAACTTTGCGCAGATTAGTGTCAGTCTGGAACTCCCTCTCTCCCTCTCTCTCTTTCTATCTTTCTCTCTTTTTCTTTCTCTTCTCTCTTTTTCTCCCTCTCTCTCCATTCCTCTCTCACTCCCTCCCCTCTGTCTCCCTCTCTCTCTCTCTCTCTCTCTCTCTCTCTCTTTATCTCTCTCTCTCTTTCTATTTCTCTTAATCTCTCTCTCTCTCTCTCTCGTTCTCTTCCTCACACTCCCTCCTCTCTGTCTCCTCTCTCTCCCTCATTCTGTCTCTATCCCTCTCTCTCTAACTGACTCTCTTTTCTTTTCTTAATATTCCTTAAATTCCTCCCACTCTGTCGCACTTATTGACAGCCTCATTTCTTGCTCAATCCCCTTCCTTATAAAGATAATCCGACATGTGGTTTCCAATGCAGTCCCTCAGATATCTTTGCATTATTTTGAACGCATATTCGATTAGATCTTGATTTCTGACCATAATATTATGTCTCAATCGCTCTCTCTCTCTCTCTCTCTCTCTCTCTCTCTCTCTCTCTCTTTCTCTATCTCTCCCTCTCTTTCTATCTCTCTGTCCAGCCGTCTCCCTCTATTCCGCTTCGCTCTCTCTTCTCTTTCTCTCCTTCTCCTTTCTTTTAATTCCTCAATATTCCTTAACTTCCTCCTACTCTGTCACACTCATCGTCAACCTCTTTTCTTGCTCAATCACCTTCCTTATAAAATAAAAAAGGACGAAACAAGCGACATGTGGTTTTCATTGGCTTCCCTAACAAGGGAATGGTCTATCCATAGGGTGGCGGATTGCAACGAAATGTGGTTTCCCTGAAAGCTGAAGTTCTAAAATATATGGAAACGTGAAAAATTTTTGCCCGTTTGGCCTCAGAACCCAGAAATAAATCGATAAAGTTTTGTCTGCAGTTCCAGGTGCGGCTTTTTCAAGTGGCTGCGTAGTCTAGTGGATAACGCGGTTGCGTTACAGTTTGCAGTTCTCGGGTTCGAATCCCAGTTCGGGCAAATTTTTGCAATGATTTGCAATTTAAAATAGGACTGTGTAACTGTGAAGAAATATTATTTTTCGCACCAATTAGAGAAGGACGTATGAGAAGAAGCAGAACATTGACAAGATGCATATTGTGGTACTGTTGTACCATTCCCAGCTAAGAGATCAAACAGAGATCATTTCAGTTGAAAAGAGAGTTAACTTACTGTAACTCGGGAAAATTACTTCATGATAAGAAATGAATATGATATTCGTGTTCCAGGTACCGAAAACAACCTAGGGTGAATTTCAGCGAAAAAATTTTTTTTCGGAAAATTTGCAATCCGCCACCCTATGGATAGACCATTACCTTGTAAGATATCATATATATCATTATGATAAGAACATCTCATATTCGTGTTCATTGAGAATTACTATTTCTGTGTCTCTTCAGCTTTTCCTTCTCTGTCTTCCTCTCCCTCTCTCCTTCTCTCTCTCTCCCTCTCCCTCTCTCGATCGTCACGCTTTTATGTATGTAGCTTCTCAATCTACCTTGAACTCCTCATTGCTTTTCTTGCTCATGGTCTATCACTTTCCGTTAACATTTAAAGGTCGAAAATCCAACATGTGGTTTTCAAATCCGTTCCTCAGATATGATTGCATTGTTTTGTTCGAATATTCGATAAATGCTCTTTTGGTTGGCTTACATTCTCTGTGCTTCTAACAATTTCCCTCTCCTACACCTTCTCCCGCACTCTCTCTCCGACAATCTCTCCGTATCTTTCTGTCTGTCTCTCTATATCTCTCCCTCTCTTAATCCATCTGCATTGCCCTATTTCTCTCCTCCTTTGCTATAATACCAAAAAATTCTCCATATTCTCAGACTCACTCCGTGCACGAGGAGCCCGTCGCCTTTTGTGTCTACGAGAAGCGAACGATGCACTCGGTGCTCAAGGTTGGATTTGTCAAGAGTTTTTAAATTCGAATTTTTTTTAATCTCTTCTCATTTTTTCTTTCACTGGCTTCTTGTCTCGACTCTTCATGTCAATCTTTACCCTCTTGCACATTCTCAAAATTTCTCTTGAGGCGGTCGTCCTCGGCCGGAGTCATCTCTTCGTCTACGACCTCAGCGACGGCTCTGAGGAGATCCTTGGCTGGTTGGACACTTTGATTTACATAGTTTGTAATTAATTGTTTTGGGTAAGAAAACCCAACCTATCTTCCATATTTTTATCTTTCTTTTTTTGGTCTTTAATCGTATGCGATTCCTATGATCATATATCTTTGTATCTCTCTCTCTCTTTCTCTCCCTCCCTCTCTCTCTCTCACACGATGTCCAGGGATTTCCAAAACCATACGCGCCGAAATGTTCCTCCTGGACCCCGACTCCAGAATTCTTTCCATCAACCTCTGGAATGTCGCTGGCGAGGTACTCAGTCCAAATGGCAACACATTGAATTCGTATAGTCCTCCCATGGTGCAGAAAGCGGTCTTCTCCTTCGACCCTTCCTCCATCTCAACTTGCCAATATCCCGCGATCAAGTCCAGAGTGGAAAACCACTTCTTTCCCTTCAACTGTTGTATCGTCAGATCGATTCTTGGCAAAGGATATGCGTCTTCCTTCATTACTGCGTTCAGCTTCCGGTAGTCCACACACAACCTCAAACTTCCATCCTTCTTCTGCGCAATCACCAGCGGCGATGCCCACGGCGAATTGCTATTCCGGATGATTCCTCGTCGCTTCATGTCTCCAAGCATCTCTTTTACCTTTGCTTGCACTCCTAAAGGCACCGGTCGACCCTTCTGCTTAATCGGCCTCGCTTCTCCCGTGTCGATAATATGCTTCACAAGCTTCGATCTGCCCATTTCTTCCTCCGAAATCGCGAATGCATCTGCATGTTTCTTTACAACTTCCTTGCATTTCTCGCTAGGGATGGTACCCTGTTTCTCGATGAGTCTCAGCACTTCTTCTTTCTATTCCCAGGTGTTCTTTCACCATTCTCTTCGTCCACTTTCTTCGCACTTTCTCCTACCAAGACATACTCCGCCCTTTTCCATTCACCCACTTTTTCATTCTTGTTCAGTACCAGAGGAGATTGCTGTAAATTCGAGATTTGAGCTTTTCTGTTCCCTTTTGTCTTCTCGACAATTCCTTCACTCAGTCCACCGATGTCACTGGAAAGAAATCTCCGCTCACTGTTCTCAGGAGCTTTCAGTTCCACCTCCTTGCACATCAGCGGCCGAGATAAACTCTTTCTGCGAGAACTGCTGGCTCGCCTTTTTCTTCCTTCTCACTCCACCAACCATCGTCCCACATTTCCACCGTATTTTGTCCCAAAAGAATGTCCTTTCCATTCTCGACAACGTAAACGCCAACCATCTTCTCGTTTCCGTTCACTTCATATTCACTACCGCCTTCCCAAAACACGAAGTTTGCTTGCCGCCGCATCGAGCAAGTCTTCGCACTGCTTCTTCCATTCTACTTGTGCTCCAGTGGCTTCTACTTTCCTCATCACTGCTTCCGGAATAGTCGTAACTTCTGAGCCGGTATCCAAGATAGCCTTCTCAACAATTCCGTGAATGTCCACCTCGATCCTTTTCAGAGGTCTCCAGAAGATTCCTTCTTCTTTCTCTTCTTCCCCCTCCTTTCCTGTTTTCTTCAATATTGGCATAATTCCATTATTTATTTATTCATACATCAGTTTAACGATGTGACAACATTACAGTGACTTGTGAGATGGTAAAACTTTCGATTTCAGAATAATAATAATAATAATGAATAGTAATAGAAAAGGGAAAGGGGGATAAGGGATGCTGATCCTCCGAGTCTCCTGGCATGCGACCGAATTGAGCGGGGTGAGCGACTTCCCGAGGGGTGGGCCAGGCCCCCACAGCACTTGAGGAGTGTGCTGAGGCCGACATACCAAGAGGAACAGAGGGCAGCAGGGTCAAGTGAGAGCGGGCCGAAAATGTAGCAGTAAAACATATGCTACTTATATGAAAATACTCTACGCGTTGAGAAAGAATGAATAGTTTAAAGACAAGAATAATCAATGCGTAAGATGTCGAGCAGAGGCAGAGAGGCTAAGTGCCTTTTGAAAACTTCTAGGTTTTGACATTGCGTTACTGAATGAGGCAATAACATGTACCAGCTTGGAATACGGCAGGCAAAACTATTTCTACGAGCAATCAACTTCCAACGAGGAATATGAAAATTATAAGCCGATAAGCGGCCATTGCAGGGTTTGAATATAACCAGTCGACTGGTCCTAATATCAACTAGTTGATGCAAAATCTTGAAGAAGAATATAATATCAATACGAATCCTTCGCAATAATAGAGATGGCATGCCAAAATAAGTGAGACGTGCAGAGTACGAAGGGAGATCAGAGAAAGATACAGAGGATTTTGCACATCTAATTGTAAGGAAAAGCAAACGAGAGAAGACATGCTGTACATTTTCTAGTTTTCTAATATGCATCTTTTTATATGGAGACCAAACAATTGAACAGAATTCCAGAATGGGAAGAATATATGCAGAGTAACACTTTATATAGATTGATGCCGATCTGGACTTAAGAGATCTAAAAAGTGCATAAACTAAACCTAATGCCCGACTTCAGATAGAATCAATATGAGCCGAGTAAGATAAATCGCTGTCTATTAAAACGCCTAGATCTCTGACTGGAAGACCTGAGACTTCAAAACTGGAGAGAGGAGAGAGTGGATAAGTATGATTGGGATTTGATTTGCCTATATGGACTACGCTGCACTTTTGGTGAGCGATATTTAACTGCCTGTTTTCGCAGTATTTAAAAAGTAACAAAGATGCTTGAGAAAGTTGAGAGTGAGAGGGTCCAGGAGATTTTGGATCAAAAGAAGAGTATAGCTTTAGATCAACTGCAAAAAGAGAACAGGTAACCAAGGGGAGAGGCGAAAAAAGTTGAGGGAGATCCGAAATGAACCAAATAAAGAGAAGAGGCGATAAGACGCAACCTTGTGGTACTCCACTAGGGGCAACCCTAGAATCGGACAGAGAGTAGTTTACTGGTACATTGAAGGACCTGTTAGAAAGAAAAGACGAAAACCACGATAAAAGATTACCACCGATACCGAGAATAGACAGCTTATAGATTAGTTTCTCGTGCGACACGACATCAAAAGCTTTTGCAAAGTCTACATACAGAATATCAGTACACTTTCCTTTGTCAAGTGCAGAGATCCAATCATTCGAGGCCGAAAGTAAGTTAGTCTCGACTGAGCGGCGTGCGCAAAAGCCATGCTGCTCCGGGGGAACAATGCCGTGCAAATTAGACCACCAGATTAGTTTAGGACGAATGCACCTCTCGAGAACTTTAATGGGCGCAGGGGACAGAGATATAGGACGAAAGTGAGAGACAGTCGTTGGCATGCTTATTTTGTTAAGGGCAATCACAGTACTCTGTTTCCACAGTGACGGAACCTGGCCAAGTGAGAGAGAAATATTGAATAGGTAGGACAGGGGTTCAGCTAAAACAGATGCACATTCGCGGTAGACAATCTGCGGAATATTCTCAGAATTTAGAGAAACTGATGGCTTTAGATGTTTCCTAACAGTTTGCGGCATGACAATTATATCGCAAAGAGAGTGGGAAAGAGGGCTAACACTCGAGTAATCTGGCAACTGACCATCATCCTTAACAAATACAGAGGAAAAGTAATCGGCAAGAGCATTAGCTTTAGCTGAATCGCCAACACATTGCGCGCCTGATAGATCAAAAAGAGAGCCAATAGTAGGAAGACGTTTTAGTCTGGAGCCAACATATGCAAAGAGAGATTTGCTAGATTTCATAATTCTAGATTCGCGGTTTCGATTAAATTTATCAACTTCCATGGAGATCTTCTTGCAAACACGACGATATTCAATTCTAACAGGTATACAGTTCAATTTAGAGTAAAGAGCAGCCTTGTGAGAGAGAAAAGCTTTGATATGCGGGGATAAGATTCATAAGGGAGTCGACTAGAACGAAGAGGGGTGTTTTTATACAAATGTGCAGAGAGAAGGGCCAAGAATCGCTCATGTAAGTCGTCTATAGATTAAAAATTATCGAAAGCATATAACCAAGAAACAGATGAAAGTGCAGCACAAAGACTGGCATAGTCAGTTTTACGAAAATCGTACGTAGGTTCGGCTAACACAGGATGATATTCAAGAGAGAGAAGAAATTGACGGTTGCATGATCGGAGGTTGCAAACGGAGCAGAGACAACACAAGATGAGATACAGGAGGAGCAAAAACAACATCGAGTAGTTTATCGCCACGAGTGGGAGAGGGAACATACTGCATGAGATTCAGGTCAGTTGAAAAGTCTAAAAGTAACTTAGATTGTGAATTGGCGGCGCAAGAATGAGACCAGTCTACATGTAAATTCAGATCTCCTAAAAGGACAGATGCATAAGGAATAGAGAGAAGAGTATCCAAGCAGTTAAACACAGTGGCATTTTGAGCAGAAGTGGTAGAGGGGGGTCGATATGCAACAATAATACGAGTTCGAGAAACGGAAATGGGGGAGCTGATATCAATTGCTAGAATATCACAGACTGACTTCACAGTTACTTTGACAGGGCTAGCATCGATAAAATGTGAGCAGAGTATAAGCACTCCTCCACCTCGCTTGGCTCGCCTATCTGCACGAAATAAATTATATGGAAAGTCAGCAACAATTTCAGAGTCTAGAATATTAGAATTTATCCATGTTTCACAAATAACAAGAATCTGGGGCTTGTGGATAGCGAGAAATATATGCAAATGATGTAACTTATTGACAAGAGAGCGAGCGTTAAATAAAGAGACTGAAATGTTTCTGGCGCCTAGGCAGTGGCGTTTCCCTGACTGGATGGAGCGGCTTGAGGCGTGGGCAAGCCGAGAGCAGTGGGCGGTGGAGCTGAGGGGTCAAGATTGGCCGGCGGAATGGTCATCCGTTGGCGGCCGGGGATTTCCCCCTTGACCCAAAGCTCATCGCGGTAGATGCACCACTGCTGCTGCGGCTCCGTGCGGCGGAGAACGGCGAGAAGCTTGCGCATCTCGCCGTGCCGCACGCGCTCTTCCAGTGTCATGCTCTTTCTGATGAAGACCCCTTTCCACTGATCGCTCTCCCTCAGTGCCCGGGCTGCTTTGAGGCATCTCAATTGATGGCCTCTCGTTGGCAGAACACACTTGAGCAGCCGGGGTGTTTTGTCATCGCGCCTTCCCATCCGAAAAACGGAGGTGGGACGGCACTCAACACCCAGCGTCTCAAGCAGATCTCCCATTCGCACCTCATCATCGGCCACCTTGGCCTGGTGCGAAATAGCAGATGACTCGGCCAGACCGGCCACCACAATCGATCTAGCACGAGCAAGGGGGTCATCGCCAGTTTCAGGGGAGAGAGCAGAGGACACACCAGGGATAGCATTTCCAACAGCGCCAGAGGGAAGAGACAGGCGCGGCCATTTGGGAGTAGGGGGTGGGGAAGATGAGAGCTTGGAGATGTGCTCCAGGGTGGTTGCGAGCAGGGTCAGCATCTTGGAGAGGATGCTCCATGTTGCATCCGGAACACCCTCAGGCTTGTCACCCGTGGCCAGACTCACCGAGTCAATGACCAACTTGCCCAGATCGGACGACGGGGAGAAGCTGAGAGGAACCGTCTGCTTACGCTTCGCGCCGCGGGGAGGAGACATAGTTCAGTATGAGGTAAAAGAAGAAATATAAGAGAGCAAAGTCAAGGTCACCGCACTTGGCGGGCAACGCGAGAGAAGTGGCAACGCGAGAGAAGTGGCAACGCGAGAGAAGTGGCAACGCGAGAGAAGTTTGCTTGCCGCCGCATCGAGCAAGTCTTCGCACTGCTTCTTCCATTCTACTTGTGCTCCAGTGGCTTCTACTTTCCTCATCACTGCTTCCGGAATAGTCGTAACTTCTGAGCCGGTATCCAAGATAGCCTTCTCAACAATTCCGTGAATGTCCACCTCGATCCTTTTCAAAGGTCTCCAGAAGATTCCTTCTTCTTTCTCTTCTTCCCCCTCCTTTCCTGTTTTCTTCAATATTGGCATAATTCCATTATTCTGCGACTCCCACTCACGCATTACATTGTTCGTTCTCGGAACCGGGTTCGGCGAAGTACAATTCCTTGCGAAATGTCCTCTTCCTCCACACTTGTAACACTGCGGCAAATTCGCCATTCCTTCGCCACCATCACTTGGCCTTCCTCTGCCATTCATTCCTTGCGACACCGGCCTTACTTCCTGATTCAAACCGAAATTTTGTCCACTCGGAGTCTTCTGTATCTGTTGCTGATTTTGCCTCTGTGACTGATTCTGATTGTTCACGGACGCGACATGGTGAGAGTTCTGATATGGCCGGGTATTATAATTTGTTGGCTCCCTGTATTCTTGCCTGCTTCTTCCTGTTCTGCTTGAATGGTAATCCAGAGGGCAGTCATACTCTGTCCCTTGTCTCATGCCATGCTTCTGATCGTGTCTTGGAATTGGCGTTTGCATTGGCTGCATCCTGACACCGGCATCCAGCCTTCTTCCTCTCATTTCAATCGTCTCAATTCGGATGGCGTGACTCTTCACTTCTTCGTATTTCTCCAGTGGATGAGCCCTTTCCATCACTTCAATCAACTCGCGATAGTGATTCCATCCGCTCAATTGCATCAAAAGTTTCTTTGCCAACATAGGAGAGCGATGTTCCTCTGTCCATCTAGGGAATGCAATGTTCGCCAATCTCTCTAATCGCATGCACAGAGAACTGACGCTCTCTCCTTCTCGCACTCTTACTTCTTCCCATTTCTTCGTGGCATCGTACTCTTTCATCGTTTCGTCTCCTCGCAACTTCTCGATCATCTTTTGTTTCATCGAGCGTACCCCACGACTTTGATTGCGAATGAGTCAAAGATGGCGCGTGCTTCTCCTTCTAAGTGACTCTTCAGAAGACCGTACATCCTCTTATCATCTGAGACTAGAATGTACTTCATCTCCAGACTCTCCAGGAATTCTTCAAACTTTCCCAGTCCGCCATCTCCTTTGTACTTTCCCACTGGCGGCATCGCCATCGAGATCATCGCATTTGCGTTTCTGTCATCTGCAGACAACGCCTCCGACCCAACCACCAAACTGCTACAAGGAGAACCGCCGCGATTCGCGTTCTCGTGCCACTGGTAATGATTCTGCCCATTCTCCTGGAAGTCTGCGGCGACTGATTCTGCCATCGGTCCGTCTCTTCGACTGGCCTTCTCTGTTGGTCACTCGGACTCCGCCCCTCGTCAATTCGTCTCACTGTATTCTGATTCGCTTCTTGCAGTGATTGTCTGATCGCCTGCTCTGTGTCCTTCATTTCAACTTTCTCTCTGATTTCTGCCATCTCTCTGCCCATCCTTCGCAATTCTTGCAAAATGACATTTTGCATTTCGTTCTCAGAGTTTTGTTCATTTTTTCATTGCTGGAAGCCAACGAATTCTCACTTCCTTGGGCTGTCACTTCTTCGTTCACTTCTTGGCTTGGCGTGCTCGCCTCTGCCAACTTCTGTACCAATTCGTTCATCGATTTCTCCATTTCCATGCATGCATCAATTGCCAACTTGCAATATCTGTTCATTTCATTCTTATGATCCTCCATCATTTCCAAAGATTCTGCTTTGATTCCTTCGAGTACCTCAACCTTCCTTTCTTGAAGAATTCTGCCAATTCTTTGTCCACCTGAATTTCTCCATTCAGCTGCTCGAGCTCTTCTTTCTTCTCGATCACTCGGTTCCTGGCCTCGACCACTGCTTTCTCCATCTGCGCCTCCTTCCTGCGCTTCCCTTCCTTTCGACTCTTCACACGTTTTTCTGCCCAACAGTGAATCGCTTTCACTTCCTGACATTTCTCTGCTTGACTCGGTCATTTTGTCCTTCGTTCTCCAATTGCTGCTCAACTGCTCGAAACTTCGCTTGGAGTCAAACCAAGTGGGATTTATCTCCTTGCTCCTCCGGACTGCTCGCAAATTCCTCTTTCTTCTTCAACCAGCAAAATATCTCCTTCACTCGGTTTGAACGCAACTTCAACCGAGTAAAACTTCTATCCTTGGCGTCCTCTTCTCAGACGTCCTTCTCTTCTTCACTTGGTTGGAACGCTCATCAACTAAGGAAGGAATACTCCTCACAACTGCCAAGCTCTGCGACTCTGCAAAACTCAAACTCAACCTCCTTTCCAGCGATTCTTCTCTTCCTCAGCAAGAGATCTCGTCGAATTCGATCGGTTCGGCCCCCATGTAATGAAGCTCACTGGCTTCTTCTCTGTCGTTTGAGTGTGAAGAGGACGAGGGAACTGGCACAACGACGCTTTTTATCAACAACTGCCCGACGGCACCAAAGAAATAATACGAGGGAAAGGGGAAGGAACCGCTCCCAAGGAGCGCGACCAAGCAGACTGACTCTTAAAGTCAGGAAAATGATCACGTTAATTACGTGGTTGTATAATACGAATGCACTTGGGAATATCAGAATAGTGCATAGGGCAAAGGATAGGATGAGAAAGGGGAATTTACATGACAATGTGAGTAATTGTTAGAAAGAAAAAAAAACTACAATATTATTGACATGGTCGTCACGTGGTTTTCAATAGTTTGCTTGTGCACTTTAGTAATGTTGTTCTGCTCGTGGTGTTAGACGTGAAAAGAGCGAGAGAGCGAGAGACAGAGAGAGAGAGAAAAAGTGAACGAGCAAGCGAGAGAGAGAGAGAGCGAGCGAGCGAGAGAGAGAGAGAGAAAGAGAGAGAGAATACCCCTCCCCTCAGGTGGTCGCCTCGATCGGTCGCCGTCTCGTGCTACTCCGCTGGGCACGCGACCCGCTCCGGCGACTCACGCCAGGAGAGAGCATCGCGGACAACTTTGCGCAGATTAGTGTCAGTCTGGAACTCCCTCTCTCCCTCTCTCTCTTTCTATCTTTCTCTCTTTTTCTTTCTCTTCTCTCTTTTTCTCCCTCTCTCTCCATTCCTCTCTCACTCCCTCCCCTCTGTCTCCCTCTCTCTCTCTCTCTCTCTCTCTCTCTCTCTCTCTCTCTCTTATCTCTCTCTCTCTTTCTATTTCTCTTAATCTCTCTCTCTCTCTCTCTCGTTCTCTTCCTCACACTCCCTCCTCTCTGTCTCCCTCTCTCTCCCTCATTCTGTCTCTATCCCTCTCTCTCTAACTGACTCTCTTTTCTTTTCTTAATATTCCTTAAATTCCTCCCACTCTGTCGCACTTATTGACAGCCTCATTTCTTGCTCAATCCCCTTCCTTATAAAGATAATCCGACATGTGGTTTCCAATGCAGTCCCTCAGATATCTTTGCATTATTTTGAACGCATATTCGATTAGATCTTGATTTCTGACCCATAATATTATGTCTCAATCGCTCTCTCTCTCTCTCTCTCTCTCTCTCTCTCTCTCTCTCTCTTTCTCTATCTCTCCCTCTCTTTCTATCTCTCTGTCCCCAGCCGTCTCCCTCTATTCCGCTTCGCTCTCTCTTCTCTTTCTCTCCTTCTCCTTTCTTTTAATTCCTCAATATTCCTTAACTTCCTCCTACTCTGTCACACTCATCGTCAACCTCTTTTCTTGCTCAATCACCTTCCTTATAAAATAAAAAAGGACGAAACAAGCGACATGTGGTTTTCATTGGCTTCCCTAACAAGGGAATGGTCTATCCATAGGGTGGCGGATTGCAACGAAATGTGGTTTCCCTGAAAGCTGAAGTTCTAAAATATATGGAAACGTGAAAAATTTTTGCCCGTTTGGCCTCAGAACCCAGAAATAAATCGATAAAGTTTTGTCTGCAGTTCCAGGTGCGGCTTTTTCAAGTGGCTGCGTAGTCTAGTGGATAACGCGGTTGCGTTACAGTTTGCAGTTCTCGGGTTCGAATCCCAGTTCGGGCAAAATTTTTGCAATGATTTGCAATTTAAAATAGGACTGTGTAACTGTGAAGAAATATTATTTTTCGCACCAATTAGAGAAGGACGTATGAGAAGAAGCAGAACATTGACAAGATGCATATTGTGGTACTGTTGTACCATTCCCAGCTAAGAGATCAAACAGAGATCAATTTCAGTTGAAAAGAGAGTTAACTTACTGTAACTCGGGAAAATTACTTCATGATAAGAAATGAATATGATATTCGTGTTCCAGGTACCGAAAACAACCTAGGGTGAATTTCAGCGAAAAAATTTTTTTTCGGAAAATTTGCTCATCTTGATCCCACTCGCGTGTTAACGATAATGTGGGATGCATTCCACATCATCGTTAACACGCGAGTGGGATCCCGATTCTCATACACTCTTCTCTCATTGGTGCATAAAAAATTTCGATTCCAATTTTATCATTGCAAAAATTTTGCCCGAACTGGGATTCGAACCCGAGAACTGCAAACTGTAACGCAACCGCGTTATCCACTAGACTACGCAGCCACTTGAAAAAGCCGTACCTGGAACTGCAGACAAAACTTGGCTTACCGGAAGGTAGATTTTTATCGATTTATTTCTGATTTCTGAGGCCAAACGGGCAAAAATTTTTCACGTTTCCATATATTTTAGAACTTCAGCTTTCAGGGAAACCACATTTCGTTGCAATCCGCCACCCTATGGATAGACCATTACCTTGTAAGATATCATATATATCATTATGATAAGAACATCTCATATTCGTGTTCATTGAGAATTACTATTTCTGTGTCTCTTCAGCTTTTCCTTCTCTGTCTTCCTCTCCCTCTCTCCTTCTCTCTCTCTCCCTCTCCCTCTCTCGATCGTCACGCTTTTATGTATGTAGCTTCTCAATCTACCTTGAACTCCTCATTGCTTTTCTTGCTCATGGTCTATCACTTTCCGTTAACATTTAAAGGTCGAAAAAATCCAACATGTGGTTTTCAAATCCGTTCCTCAGATATGATTGCATTGTTTTGTTCGAATATTCGATAAATGCTCTTTTTGGTTGGCTTACATTCTCTGTGCTTCTAACAATTTCCCTCTCCTACACCTTCTCCCGCACTCTCTCTCCGACAATCTCTCCGTATCTTTCTGTCTGTCTCTCTATATCTCTCCCTCTCTTAATCCATCTGCATTGCCCTATTTCTCTCCTCCTTTGCTATAATACCAAAAAATTCTCCATATTCTCAGACTCACTCCGTGCACGAGGAGCCCGTCGCCTTTTGTGTCTACGAGAAGCGAACGATGCACTCGGTGCTCAAGGTTGGATTTGTCAGGAGTTTTTAAATTTCGAATTTTTTTTAATCTCTTCTCATTTTTTCTTTCACTGGCTTCTTGTCTCGACTCTTCATGTCAATCTTTACCCTCTTGCACATTCTCAAAATTTCTCTTGAGGCGGTCGTCCTCGGCCGGAGTCATCTCTTCGTCTACGACCTCAGCGACGGCTCTGAGGAGATCCTTGGCTGGTTGGACACTTTGATTTACATAGTTTGTAATTAATTGTTTTGGGTAAGAAAACCCAACCTATCTTCCATATTTTTATCTTTCTTTTTTGGTCTTTAATCGTATGCGATTCCTATGATCATATATCTTTGTATCTCTCTCTCTCTTTCTCTCCCTCCCTCTCTCTCTCTCACACGATGTCCAGGGATTTCCAAAACCATACGCGCCGAAATGTTCCTCCTGGACCCCGACCCTACCCGGGCATGTCCCGCAGGGACCTGGTTTTGGACATTCCTGGTAATGGCTGCTTTCCAGGGACGTGCCGAAGAACGCATCGAGCTGCATCCTCAAGGCTGATTCTGATGGCGACAGCGACGAGTTCGTGCTGCTTCATCAGAGTCAGTCTCTCGCTCTCTCTCACTCTCTCTATCGCTCTCTCTTTCTCTCTCTCGCTCTCTTTCTCTTTCTCTCTCGTTCTCGCATTCTCTCTCGCTTTCTCTCTCTCTCGCTCTCTCTCTTTCTTTCTCTCTCACTCTCTTTCTCTCTCTCTCTCTCTCGCTCTCTTCCTCGCTCTCAATGCATAATTCATTATACAAGAGTTAATACTGTCACAAGTGAATTCTACTAATAAGAATAGCAATTATATATCTTTATAAACATATATTTAATTTTCATAGTTACGATGCGTAAAACAATTCCACTCTCACAGATTCTACGCTCCTCTTCGATTGCGCGGACGGCCGCTGGAACTGGGAGCAGACGTTCTGGTCGACGAATCTCAAGGAGTTTGGTTGGTTAAAGGAGAGTCAAAAATTCAATTTGAATTCCCGCCTTTTTGAGAGAGAGAGAGAGAGAGAGAAAGGGAAAGAGAGAGAGAGAGAGAGAGAGAGAGAGTGAGAGAGGTCTACGAATCGCAAGGAGTTTGGTTGGTCAACTTATGGTTAAACTTTTGGTTAACTTATGACAAAAAGTTAATCTTGAAATCTCGTCCCTTTGCCTAAAGCTAGGGCAAGAGAGCCGATGATTTACAATTAGAGAGACGCGACTAAAATGACACTAATCATTACAAGGCGTTAAATACGGGTGAATATATTTACGTCGGTGAATGGGTCAATTTCCAATTTTTTGGGGCAATTTTTTTTTACCATTCTTTTGACTCTCTTGACATCCGAACTACGTTATCTTGCGCTCTCACTTACTACATGCATATTTCATAAAGATGTTGAGTTGCATTATCCTTTAACGCGTAAATATATTTTTGTCAACTACTGCAAAAAAAGGAGAATTTTCAATAATTAGATAATAATTTTTTTTGGAAATTTAAAATTTGTTTAAAAACTTTAAACTCCAAACTTGTCCTCCCGATTCAGCCTTCCGCTTCCCGTTCATCATTGGCTTCGGCGACGATCTCATCGAGATTCGCTTGGCAGTCAACGGCAATCTCCTCGCGTCCATGTACATGCCGAGCGTGCGGCTGCTGGCGCTCAAGGTTGGAGGGGGCGCTATCGTTCACATCTGACGTATCATCTATGATCTTTGATTTATGATTTATGATATCGCATTATTCTCTTCGAGTTATGATTAATATAAGGAAAATATAATGTTTTTTAAGCATATGTGGAAGAGCAAAGATCAAAGGTAGACAGTCGGTATTCTTCTCTCAATGTTGCATATTTTTTAGGGAAAATATTTGTTATTTAAAAATATTATGTATGCAGTCTTATACAAATGAGATATTTAAAATAATATAGATAATTAGAAAGGTAATTATTTAATTAATTAGTATCCTTATCATTCCAGCGCGACATTTTCTTCAGCGTCGAGCGCGCCTTCTCGTCGATGATTCTGCGGGCGGCGTGCACGGCGCGAGCAACGGAAGTCATCGGTCGTCGTTCACTTCGAAGAAGGGAGGAGAGGGAGGAGAGAAGCACGCGAATGGAGGAGAGCACAAACGGTTAGAGAGGGGAGGAGAGAGGAGAGAGAGAGAGAGAGGAATGAGAGAGAGAGGGAGAGGGGAGAGAGGACGGGAGGGGGAGGAGAGAAACACGCGAATGGAGGAGAGCACAAACGGTTAGAGTGAGGGAAGAGAGAGAGAGGGAGAGAGAGAGGAGAGAGAGGGGACAGAGAGTCGAGAGAGGAAGGAGATAGAGAGAGAAATTGGAGAAGAGGGAGCAACAGGAGCGTGAAACGAAAGATTAATTGTAAGATGAATTAGCAAACCAAGAAGGAATTACTATTGATCAGCATGCTCATTCTTATAATCATTCACTGCATATTAAAAACACCGGGTGACAAATCAGCCCCTTTTTGATTCGCCGTTCGCTACATTGCAAGGTTCTGTTTTTAATTTCCCCATAAACTTTCCAGCTGGGACGTCTACCGCTTCAAAGGCGCGCAACTTGAGATGGCGTCCAGTACATCTGAAGGGCCTCCGCAAGCAACGTCGCAGGTTTTTTGTCTTTCCTTATCTATTTTTGCTTTCCTTTTTTGAACAGCGAATATAAAATAACAAATTTAAGACTAATCATTAATTGTGTGACAAAATTGTTATTATTATTTTCATATGTATTTACATATGCTTTTTTATTGTAAAAAGAAAATTTTATTTGGTAATCACGCTTCGCTTCCCCCATTCTCATCTCTCCTTTCTCACAGAACACGGTCGCCGTCGCTTTTACGCCGCAGATCATGCGGCGGAATGACGCGGATTTGAGGCGAATCGAGTGAGGGAGCTTTGATTTTGTTTTATTTATTTATTTTTTGTTTCAATGTTTATATTTTTAAAGGCTTCGGATATGAAAAAAACACTTTCAAATGCAATAAAATAGGTAAATTGTTGCGTGAAAATGAGGTTTTTAAAAGATTATTTGTAAAAAAAATTTAAGGTAACGCACGTAAATTAAATGAAATAGTAAATGTCCACTTACCAGATGCGAACGACCGTTCGCGGTCGGCGGCGCCGGCTCGAATGGCCACGACATCCGTCTCGGCAGCGAGAGCATCCACTTGCACCACCACGCGCCTACCGAGCGCGGAGGCAGAGATAGAGGACGATCTCTCTCTTCATTTCATTTGCTACGTCTGTGTCCGTGGATTGTGTCTATAATTCGTTTTCATTAATTAATTATAAAGTAATTGATTATTTTTATTTTTCCATTTATTCTGGTATCGACAGTTCGATACAATTACAGCTGTATTTCTTTTATTGACCATTGTATCTCTCTAAAACCCTGGGCTTAGTCAGGCAAAAATGCGCGAATTCAACATTGAGTTTTCGCTTCTTTTAGGCATGATGTCTTCACTTTGGTATACACATTACGCATTTGTTTTCCAAATTTTCTACTTTCTTCAACAACGCCATTTTGGTATGGTTCATCGCCAATTTCCTTTTGCGCACTATCCTAACGCCTTAGGCATGAAACTTCAATTTTTTTATGCTAAATGATTTTTTTGTTTGGAAAAAGATGAGAAAAAGTGATAATTTCCAATATCGTAATGAAGAACGGAAGCTCTTACGTACATTCCATTCATACATATGTAGGTACAGGTGTCACAAATATGTTGCTGCTTTAGCATAATTACATATACATACATGCATACATATTTTTGCTTTCTGTAAGTTATCTTTTTTTCTCGTCTGAACTTAACCGTTCTTCCATATGATTCATGACTCGGAAGCGTGTAATTTCTTACGCTGTATTATTTTCAGCAACTGATTAAATTAAGCATTGTAATTTTTGCATTTGCCCTGTGTTATCAGACAACGTAGACAATCAAGAATTTAGAAGAGGCCGATTGTGAGACATTTGATCTACGACAAATTTGACCGAAAAGATGAGGAAGGAATTTGTTGACCCCAATGCATGTGTAAACTAATTCGTTATTGTTGTTTTTTCACTGCACAATGTCTATTTAAAATATTTGATTTGTAAAATAAAATGTATGTGAACGAACAAATTCGTGATCCTGCTACATAGTTGTTCATGCGTAACGAGGGAAAAAAGGAACGCAGAGATACTTTAGTCCGCTCAAAATTTTTAGGTACAATATTAGTAATATTAATAGTATTAATAAAATTAATAACACTAATAATATTAATACAATTAATAACATTAGTAATATTAATAATATTAATTAAAGTAATATGAACTAATATAGCGCGCTGAATACGAATTTTCGTGCATGATCAATGATTCCGTAAAAGATTACGAGCGTAAATTTTAGAAATGTTTTGGTGATTCAATCGCGTCACCGACGCCCGTCATCCGCTTATCCGATCGCCATTCGTAAAAAAAGTTTAAATCTTAAATAAAATTTTTTTTAAAAAGAGCCATAAAACAGCATATCTTACAATTAGAAAAAAAACAGGTGGTTTAATGATCAACCGAGATATTTTATGCTGGCCATGCAAAATTAAATTTGATGGCATTCTTGATCATATCTAGATGCTTAAAATAACGATAAAACGAAACATTAAAAAAACTATTTGACCAAAAGAATAAAAAAGAGTATTTTATATAGGTTGGCAATGCATTCAGACGTCTTTCTACATCGTTCATCTGATACCACAAACAAGCAGCATAAGCATCCGCCGGCGAGTCAAGCAAATGGTTCATCACCAGGGCCGAGAGTTGGTTCGGAGTCGACTCCGAGCGTTGCTGCAGCACCTGTCCTTGCATCATTGATGCCGGGCTATGATTGTTAAAAAAATAAAATTTTGTCTTTTTTCAATGCACAATACATGTGCGAACATATTTTGATTTATAATCGAGTTTAAGCGATGCGATAAAAATCATCCAACAAAAGTATAGATGGTTCACTCGTGAGGCAAAAACAGGTGGTTTGATGATCAGCCATGCAGTTTTATACAGGCCATTCAGGACACAAATTGTTCTGATGGTGTTCTCCTTTACATTGCAACTTCTGTCATTAGTACTGTCGAACGTTTCTCGGGCTCTTTGTTGAAAGCGTTTTGAATAATTATTCGTCCTGTCCCTGTCACTCTTCTTCTCTCTATATCTCGATAACTCACTCTCTCATTCTCTCTCCTTCTCTCCCTCCCTTCTCTCTCTCTCTTCTTCTCTCTCCATTTCCCTCTCTCGATCTTCCCTCTTTAGTTTCTCAATCTTCTTTAAATTCTAGTCTGTCACTTTTCTAACACTTTCCTTGAAAGATTTAAAACATCGAAAATAAAACATGTGGTTTTCAGTTTCGTCCCGCAGATATCAATACATTAATCCACACAAATATTCGATACGATCGATCGAAGCTCGAGGCTGCTAATAGTATTCCAATATCTCCCTCTCTTTTTCTCTCTCTCTCTGTCTCTCTCTGTCTCTCTTTCTCTCTCTCTGTCTCTCTCTGTCTCTCTTTCTTCTTTCTCTCTCTCTCTCTCTCTCTCTCTCTCTCTTTCTCTCTCTCTGTTTCTTGTATATTTCCTTCCCTCCTTCAACAATTATATTGACGACAAGACATTATATATATATATTTTTTTTTTGGCAGTTTGATTGTGCACTTTAGTATGGTGCTTCTGCAGATTTTGTTTTAAATACAAATTTGCACCACATTACCAAAAAATTTCCACACCAGATTTTAGTACATATTTTGTACTTTAAAATTCCAGTATGTATATGTTCACCCTCTTGTCCGGCTCAGCGGGCTTTGCAAACAATTGGCGAGACGCGCCTCTTTAGCCATCATTCCCAATGCTTTCAACTATTTAGCCAAAACTCGTGATCAACGCTGCTCTATTTTCTTGTGTGAGTCAGCCTGATGCGTATGGCTGACTGATAACGGGCGCACCACTGCAAGAAGCTGAGAACCGAGAAATAGTGTTAAGCCCGAGCGTTCACCCACTTGTGGAATAAACTTTAAACCTTGAAACCATGATTGATACGCACTTTAGTGGCCGCGCCCTGCATTCCGGTCTTCTCTTTCTCGCTACTTGCTCGCTGCACAGGTGAAAAAACTATCGTATACCTTGCAAAAAGGATATCATAGCACATATTTTGGGGTTTCATGCATATTTTTTTTTTCAAAGTTGAAGAAAGTTGATGAAACTTTCAGGGTTTCTTCATTATACTGGCAGGCTTTCAGTGTAACTTATTATTGGTGTTATCGATCCACTGTTGGCGTGCTGGACAAAATAATTTATTTCTTTTTATTAGAATTTTATTATAATTGCATTGTAGAACATCCTGACGATAGATTTTTAGTCTAATTGCGATTTAAAAATCAAAATGATTTTACATACTTCTTGCCTCCAGTGCTCGATTCATGCTCTCTCTCATTGTCAGCGACAAAGGTTCAGATGGTAAAAAAATCTTGCCCTCATGTGACGGACAAGTCTTTGGATACGACCGGGCGAGTGTGCCTCGGCTTGACGCCATACGCGTCAAGCCTCAGGAGCCTTCTGCTCCTGTTCCGCAGTCCCTTGCGGGCGCGTTGCTGCGCTCAGTCGGCGCTTTACTCTTCTCTGCTTTTCGAGCAGAGGTGCATTGTTGCGCTCGGTCTGGGTCTCGGCTCTGACCCTTCTCTGCCTCCTTCAAGCAGAGGTCGTGCTTCTGCAGTCAGTCAGAGGCTCTCCTCTGATTCTTCTCTGCTTCCCTTTCTCGGTGCAGAGGTCTCGCAGTCGAGTCCCGGAGATCCCTTATACATGAGTCTGGGCGACCTATACCATGCTCGTTTTGGCAGGGTAACATACAAGTCCAGTCATTGCGACGACTCTATGTACATGCAGTGGCTTTCTTAAAAGAAGTAGGAATGACTTATAGAAAAGTCATAATAAGGGACAGGATTGTATAAAATGAAGAATATATGTATGTACATACATTGTATGTAGAAAACATCAAAGGGAAGAGGTTTGTGAGTGTTTGGCCAATTATTGAAGTGAGGATGAGGAATATGATGGTTGGCCTTATGACACTGCCCTCAAGACTCTGCCCTCATCTTTCCCTCCCATTTTCCTAATATGCCATTAATAAGAATGATGTCCAAATATGCGCAGGTAATCGTCTCACTAATTCAGATGGTTTTCTTGAGCTGTGGAAATTAGATGCTAACTATTTGCGCACACTTTGAACACCTCTGTCAACATTGGTCTCTCTCTCTCTATCTCTCATCTCTCGTCTCTCTCTCGCTTCTGATAAAATGACGTTAAGTTTACTGATGACCGAGCCTCTTCGTCACGAGGACCCCGTAGCGCAGGCCTTCACGCGCATACTCACGGGTTTGTCGTTCTCTTTCTCGTTTGTTTCTCTTACTGTTGGGTCCTGTGGCCAGGGTTGCCCTGGGTTCTCGACGAGTTGGCTGCACTCTTCGACTTGACTACCCTTCTACAAACCTCTTTAACACACTTTACCACGTGAGAAAGTCGGAGAGAAACAAAGACAAAAAAAACCAGAATAACTTATTGTTAGAATGAGTAAATCAAACGCAAACAATTTATAATCAAACCACAAAAAAAAATTGTTGTTCGCTCTCTTTACAACTCTCTATCTCTCAAGTGTATGTAATGGTGAAGAGAAATATTATTTACCATTAGATGGCTCGCTATCCACGCCTTACTCAATTGTCATCCACGGAAACAAAGCTTTGCTCAGCAATCGCTCGGGCTCCAAGGCGTTTGTCGAGCTCGTCTCTGCTCAGTATGTTATGCATTATTTTTTCATTCACCGTATTTTCTCTATTAGTACCCCCTCTCCTCTTTATTAGAACCCCCCCCTTCTAAATGTATCCTCTCTGATAAAGCCTTTGAAAAATAGAACCCCTCCTTTAGTAGAGACTATGAATCATATATATATGTACATATTGTTTGATTACAATAAAAAGTGATTATTTTCAGTATTTCCTTTAAATTTTCCTTCCCAGGCACATGTGCTTCAACTTCTATCCCTTTGACTCGAAGGCTCTCTGTGCGGACCCTCTGATTAACCACTACTTTTGCGAGCGTGGTCTTTTAGGTCTCATATTCTTTTTCTTTAAAAAATAAAGTCATGTTTAACTTAATTACCCTGGCCGAGTCGAAATGAAATTTTAGTTAATTTTTAAAAATCAACTTCTACCCCTTTGACTAGATTAGATTCGTCCACTATCTTCATATTTATTTTTATTTGGGGCATTATTCTCCCTTTTTTTATTATAATTGATCTTTTTTTCATTCTCATTCTCCCTTCTCGTTTGGTTTGTTTGATGTATTTTTACTTTATTGAAGGCGATGCTGGCACTCCTGATACTCTTGGCGATTTCCTTGCAACATTACCTGTGCGAAACGTCCATTTTTGTTTTATGATTATTGATTAAAAGAATCAGTTTTGCAATTGGCTTTGCGAAGAGAACATTTATTGGGATAATATAAAATGTCGTTGATATATTCATTTCAGGAGCAATGGATTATCCAAGTTGCGCAACATGGCGAATTCTTCTTCTTCCTCACCCAGGAAGGGACGCTCCGTACACAGACGTTCCGTAAAATCAAGTCCAACTTTCAAGGACGGTTTGTTTTAGCAAGCAAAAACAATTTTCATGTGGACATTTTATATACTACATGGTAATATTGAAATATATTTTGGTGTGTATGGAACTGTGAATACATTTTACCATCACATTCCTGTATACAACTTTCGAGGGGGGTAAAAAAACGTTTTATGCAAGCACTTTATTGGAAATACATATGTCTGTGTGTTGATATGTGTGACTTTTAACGTATCCAATCTAAGAGTCTCTGAGTTTGGCATACCGCCTGGATTCTCGTCGTTTTTTCACACGTAACTGGCGACAGTTAAAATACAATGCACGGTTTATGTACTTATGCTGTGGATTGGATGTAATAAACGTTCGGTAGTTATGGTCATCCAAAATTTATGAACATTACGACTTAAATCTAAGTGAAAAATTTTTTTCTAAACTTTCTGACCGCCTAGACTTTGTTATGAACACTAGATACATCCCTCATAATGTTTTCAAGGTTGTAGAAAAATTATGAATTTCTAGGACAGGCGCTCCTTGACCCTTCAAAAGCTTTTTTAAAGCAAGGAAGCAACTAAATAATAGGAGGAAATGTGGCAAACTGCTAAAGAGGGAATATCTATCCAGTTTCTCCAGAAATTATTCGAACGCAGATACTTGTTTGTTTTTATAGAAAAGAAAGTATTTGATATTGCCTAAAATGATAATATTTCAATGGGACAGAATACCAAAAGCAAGGTTATGATACACAACTAGGAATCGCAGCCATTGCTTGGGCAACACTTTGAAAAGGAATATAGAATCAGTGGAAAGCCGCAACAGTTTAGAGAATGATTCACCGCTTTTCAATCTAGGAGTCTTGGGGAACAGAGGAAGCGAACACAGCTGGGCAAATTGGAGAAAGTTAGAGAGAGTCGCTGGCTGTTAGAGTAAGAGAGCTCAAGAAGCAGAGAGACGGCAGATGGCGGGAGACACGGGACAGCGCGAGCAAATGAGAAAAAATAGAGGCGGCAAGCAGCGTTGGCAATGTCGAAATCAATGTCAAAGGTGAAAATGTGGCAGGGGAACAAAACCGGGAAAAAAAAACAAGCAACTTGTTTTGTGATGCATGAAAAGGGCAAGTTTAACCTTGGTGAGTGAGGGAGACGCAAGCGGGTCCAACTCGTCCTTGCTGATTTGAAGCATTGCGAAAGACCTAAACAAGAAGAAACAAGTGTTTTAATTACAATTCACAAGTAATAACCGCAAGAAACAACAAAACCACGCAGCAAGCACTTCTAAAAATAGCCCGAAAGGGGATGACACGACGAACAACCTATGACATAATTGACCGTACAGTTCGAAATGTACTGTAAACAGTATATGCCAAAAACACGGTCCGGACAAAAGTGTATATACATATTCTGGGCAATTAATTATTTACACGCCACACGCCCTTGAAAATTGATTAATTACACGACACACGCCACCATTTGTGATTATTTACACGCCGCACGCCATTTTTTACTTTTTTACACGCCGCACACAATTGGTCGGTATTTTTTGCACGCCACACGCCAATTTTTTTCTAGCGCGTTCAATAGTTTTATAGTCATATTTTCTGCTATTTTAGCATTACTTGTTGCTGTACGTCTAGTAACCATTCAGATGCAACGAGCAAAGTGTTTCAGGTGATAGTCTACGCTAACTCCGGCACACGATGTCAGAGGAAGATGACGATGGAAGAATGGGCGAAGAGGCGCTTTGTGACGAGATGGAAGTTGGGGTAAGAGATTTTCAATGATACGAAGCACAATTTTATTAAACTTTTCCTTTTTAACAGGCACGAGGAGGGGGCAAGTACCTCCGGCATTGCAGTACCAATGTGACTGCGTCGGATGTAATTGAGCTGCTCCTGCATCCGTTAGTGAATCCATAACCCTTATTGTTTACTCCTTGTATTCCACGACTGGTGTTCCGTCGTTCCCGCCATTGACTCGAGAAGCTTGTGCTGTTACCTTCGTTTGCGACATCAGTGAGACGGAATATGCTGATATTTTCAAGGATGCGCTCTCGCCGTGGTCACCAAAAGGAAGTGGATGTGAGTTATATTAATTTTCTTTCACTCCGTCACACTTTCAATATCACTTACTTACAGCCCGTCCCAAAACGAATGATTACGAAGTTTTCGAGGATGGAAGTGTTGCAAGGTATCGTCATAATAAGAAACCAAATCGTGGCGAACTGTATCTGCATCAGTACTACTGCCGACATGGGACATTAAACCATATAATCAAGCAGGCATGGCTTTAATCTCCTGCTACAATTCTGATAATTTGTGATATAGGTTCATCTTCTCATGATTGATGGACGTCCCTCTTCGTCTTATGCAGCTGTTTCGTATTCGTTTGAATGTGCTACGGACGAACTCTTCGATATTCGACAGTTTGGAAAGGTTTTTCTTGCATGAAATAATATAAAAAATAAATTATCAGTTGTTCATTTAATAGAGGACTACTCTATCTGAACGAAAGCGCGCCAAAGCCATCGTTCGGGAAGGAGGTGGTGCTCGTGCAATCCTGACTCAAATTCCTTCCATCAAGCAGAATTCGGTGAGGAATATTCTTCAAACTGTCGACCGGCGGAAGTCATTGTCCGGAAGAAAAGCTGCGACAAATTACGGCGAGCTCACGCATCTCATTGATGCTGGTTAGATTGAACTTTTTTTTCAATATTTATCATGGAACAATGGGCATGTAATATGTTTAGGCTACTATGTTGTTGGTGACTGGCATTCGAATGTAGACCACCATTTGCTGTTAGCACACGAGTGGCAGATCGAGGTATACTTATTAAGTAGTTTGAGTGTTGTGCTGATAAGATTACGTTTATTCAGATGTTTGCTCGCGCACTCCCCAACAGAAGATCAGCTGAAGACTCACTTGGAACGCACGCGCAGGCGACTGAGTGTTACGACCGAGGTGGATGCGGCCATGCTTCGTCCGCTGTTATGGCTGATGGCACATTCAACCTTGTCGACAATTTCGTTGTTACGGCCGTCGGCTTTTACGACAAACGATTTCAAGTTAGGCATTTTGCTTTTGGCTCTACATCCAGTGTTTACTTAGGTCTCGCGCTTCCTCGAAGGATGCTTCTCTCACCGCCTGTCTCATGTTTTCTAGAAGAAGAACTGGTGCCGATTACAGGAAGATGGGGTATATTCTTGAAACGAATCATGTTTTGAAAAGTTCAATCTAATTGCTGTTTAGGCTGATGTTGTTCGACGAATTCGAGAAGAAGGGATATGGTAACAGCGAATTCCTGCCTTTATTACGGACAACGAGCGAGGATTCGACGAAATCATGAAAACTCCGCTCTTCTCACATGCCGTTCGTATGGTGTGCCGTGTGCACTTGTCAAACATGCTAGTGGCAGCGGCGCCGGAAGATGGAAAGGAACTCGTACACGTAAGCATTACTTTTGGATACTGTATTTAAAATAGATGATCACCTAGGTCATATTCGGGACTGACAAGCAATCGCTGAAGCTGGCCGCCATCATTGATCATCTGGATGAGAAGAAGTTTGAAGAAGCCCTGCAAACTGCTCTGCAGACACGGTGGCAAGCAGCCAATGACTGGTTTGTACAAGTTTATGTTAGTTAGCTATACGTTCCACGTTTAGGGCGAAGCGTTACAAGTCTGTGCTCTGGACACGCTGCAGTCTACGAACACGAATCATGGCCGGATGGGGCGCCACTCTTTGCACAACTAATCCCGAAGAGGGATTGAATAAGCAGCTGAAGAGGATGAACAACTACAAGGACGCTCCAGTTCATGCATTCATCAAGAATATGGAAGAGGAGTTCTTGGGTTGGTAGAACGGTAGCTTTAACAATATGATTGATTGGCGAGATACTTGTTTAGGAGTTGGAAGCAATCTTCTCAGTGCTCTCTTCGATTGCGGAAGCTACAAGCTGAACCCTGCACCACGATGTCTAGCAGAATGGACAACGGCTAGCCATGAGGAAAACGGAAGCGAATTGCCAAGGCATATGGGCTGGACAGCGTCGTCGATTCCAATGATGACTCCATTTTCCGAAGCATCCCTGTTGAGTTGCTGGCAGGAAGGGGAGGTGAGAATAATTTATCATTGCGTCATTATTCATTTATTCTCTGCAGATAACGACGCTAGGAGAAGCTTTGTCAAGATGGCCACAGAGTATACGGTGCAGGCAATCGATGATCGGTGCTCCCTTGTTAAGAAGAGTAACTCCGATAGGTTGGTCCCACTGTTGCATGTGATTTAAAATATGAATTTGTTTCCCTAGGTGCTTTGTCGAGGTTGATAAGCGCTTCACGGCACTCGATGACTCAGAGGCGGAGGCAGCAGCATCTCGAAGGTGCAGTCACCAAGAATGCCAGAAAAGGCAGGCCTTGCCGGTGTGTGTTCACAGGTACGTATGAAAATCTCCATGCTTCACAGATAGCCTATTTTTGTAACAGGCTTGCTTTTCTTCTCTCTCTGAACGATGGGATTCGTGACTCGGCCCTAGAGATCGTACGCCAGCAGATTTCTTCACTTGATGGCGGCAAATTCCTTGATTCCTGTGTTGCTAAAAGCACTGGCAAGAAGCCCGGGGACACGGAGGCGTGGCAATGTGGAGACTACAAAGAACTATAGAAGGGTTGTTGATGCCATCGTTCCGAGGTAAGACTGATTGTATATATAAAGGAGTTGTTTGTATATTTACAGTGGGTACAATACGTTGTCCACTCAACAAGCCCGCAATCGATCTCCAGAGGTTTGATGAAGACGCCGTCTCCCTTGTTGACATATCCGAGGACAGTGTAGATGTGGATGCTGAGCTGTCAGCTGCCGTCCTGGAGGTGTGTGTGTGTTTTTTCCTTACCATACATGAGGGAAACCTATTTGAAGTCGATTATAGGTCTTGAATGAAGAGGAAGTTGATGAGAACGCAGCCCTTGTTGACGTTTCTGACGAGCACTCGTACGCCTCTCCCGAATCAAAAGAAGAAGGGGAATTCAATCGGCGACAATTTCGCGGAGACCGCTTGCTGGAATCCAGAACGCCATAGGAACAGGAAATGAAGAAACACAGGTTAGGAAAGATGAATTACACTAATCGTAAGAATGGCGGTGAATTGCAGCTTCGAGCTTCACACGCGGCCGTTCTTCCCACCGCATCTCAGTTGGCACAATTCATGCCTCGCCTCATTCTCTTCCATTCACGGAGCCGCATCATAACAACAATCGCTTCGTCATTGCCTTGCGATCCGGTTACCTTTTTTTCAAGTTGTCTTACTTTAAAATAACAAGGGTGTTATTATTTTAGAACGCTGGCCACTGACTGTCGTACGAAAGGACACTTGCGTCGGATGCGGATTGCTCTTCCGTCTACCGCCTGCGATGGGAGTGCTGAGGATCTCGTGCTGGTTCATAAGGAACGCTACTCGTACTACAATAAGAAGGATGGCCAAAAGGAGGTCTCTCAAAGGAGGACAATAAGAAGGATGGCCAAAAGGAGGTCTCAAAATGGACTAACGCGAGACTAACGTCTCGCGTTAGTCCATTTTACTCCCTTACGGTAGGATGCATAAAGATTACTGTAGAATTTTAAGAGTGCTCCATTGTCGGCTGAACTGCTTGATGTCGCGCTACTCGTATGCCACTCCAGCTCGAATCGCGCTTTTCTCCCTCACTGGCCCTTTCGATGAAGTCGATCTACAACACTTGGATTAAGATGACATTCAACATGCATTCGAGCCAAATCACCGTGGCAAACAACTTTGAGTGATCTCTCGTGCTGGTCCCACCTCTTCTATACGATGTCATTTGTTGCCTGCTTGTTGTTACTCCTTCTGGATCCAGTTCTTCATAAGAAGTCATTTGTTACCTGTTTGTTAACTGTTGTCTTCTATGAGAAGTCATTTGATCTTTTTCTCCTTCTTTATAAGATCGCTAACTGATTGTGCTAATTGACTGTTCCTTCTATGAGAAGTTCTTTCCGTTAATCTACATTTCCAAATTTCCCATCTGTTGCATCTCAGAAGTAAGCTGATTGATGTTCATTTATAAAGGTTCTTTTGGCACTGTTTATTACACCTAGAATGGAGAAGACATGACTAAAAAACTACTGACTGAACACTACAGAAAGAAATAGTCTTAGAAAAAAATTGGCGTGTGCCGATCAATTGCGTGCGGCGTTTAAAAAAGTAAAAAATGGCGTGCGGCGTGTAAAAAATCACAAATGGTGGCGTGTGGCGTGCAATAAATCACTTTTTAATGGCATGCGGCGTGTGGCGTGTGGCGTGTAAATAATTAACTGCCCATATTCTGTTCAAAAAAAACGCTCCAACTAATTTTTCCTCCGAATTTACTCACAATCATCTTTAATTAATATGTTAAACGATATCTCTGCAATGTTTTCATCTCGATCAACTGACTGCCAAAAAGATTTCAGAAACACTTTATTGTACACAAAATAAACAGCACATGTCAAATGTTTTTTTTTATATATAGATTTTTCCCATCAAAAACCTCTTAAGACCTTTGGCAGCCAGGGAGACAGATCAAGTTTTCTAGCAAAAAAAAATGTTTTAGACATTCATGTGAAAACTTCCTTGAAGGTTTATGCAAAAGCAAATGATAGAATAGATCATTTAAAATATCAAAAGAAGGAGAGCGAATTTAAAATAGAATTTTATGGCATAGAATAATTTGCAATTTCTCCTGTGGCTCGAAGCTGCTCTATCCGCACGTGGACTTCCATTGCAGAGAGACGAGCCGCTCGCTCTGCTGGAGTGATCAATGAAGCGCCTTGTACGACCACTCGGCCCGACCGGAAGCGCACTTTGATCTGCACGGAATACTTTCATCTACTTGGAACAATTTGATCAGCAGAATATTGTTTGATCTGAACGGTACAGTGATATCTGCACTCGAAGACTACATAGTACATTTTCATCTACATGGAACAATTTGATCTACAGAAAGACTTGATCTGGGCTGAGCAAATTTGCTTTACAGAAAAAAGACACTTTGATCTTCAAAGGACAGAAATAAAAAAAACCATGCATAATATATCGAATATTGATTCATATAAAATATAAACTAACACTTTCAATTTCTTGGCGAGTGGACTAACAAAGGCCTGACAGTTCAAATTAGGAATACCCTCTGCAGTCCAATAATAAGAGCGTGAACAGGGCATTTTGATTTGTAGCGACTTCTTATTCCTGAAACCGTTTTTTTTTTCTCTAACCGTTTTCTTTGGCCTTTCACTTCCTTCACTTCTCTCTCTCTCTCGCTCTCTTGCGCGCGCTCTCTCTCTCTCTCTCTCTCTCTCTCTTCTCTTTCTCTCTCTCGCTCTCTCGCGTGTAACTTTATAGTAAATATTTTATTTTACTTTTGATTTCATCGAAAAAGTTTCTTAAAATTGAAGACATATTTAAGGAGCATCAAGCTCAATCGTAATCTATTTTTGAATTCTCCTGACCATTGCAGTCGCGTGTCTCTAATTGTAAATTGCATGGTCTCTCGCGCCTGTGTCAGGGAAAAAGCGCGAATTCAAAGCTGATTTTTTCGGGCCTAATTTAAAATGTCTGGAAACCCAGCGCAGGATGCGAAGTCGTTGATCGCGGAAGAACGGCTCGACGCCGAGGGCCCACCCGGCGCACGCTTCGAACCGGAAGAGGCCTTCGTCGTTGGTGGAGATTGCCAAGAGACGACGACACATCTGATCATCAGATATATTTCTTATTCTTTTGTTTACATAGTTTAAATCGATATAACAATTTGAATATTTGTGAGAATGCGTTATTCTTTAGTGTAGACTATAGTGAAAGGGGATGGATGGCAATTTTGAACATCACGAGAGTGGAAGTGGGCTAAGTACAGAATTTTATTTATACATACTGATTTCTGAATCGTGTTCGGCGGCAGGATCCAATCGAGCAATAGTATCTAAAAAGAATTGTAAAATTATTTTACAGCAACGGAGTTTTAGTTGATTTTGTTAATGTTATCATGAAATTTTTATAATTTCAGTGTTATTCAAACGAATAAAATAAGCCCATTTTCATGGCTATGTATGTTTTTTTTTCAAATTTACACTATATTATAAAAATGACTTTTGACCGAGTTATCTCCTCCTCTCTTCATGTGACCCTCCTTACTTGGAGTGCGGCGTTGTCCGTGCAGTGCAAGCTGTTCGGAATGAGGGATTCGTAGTCGGCCAGCTCGTGCAGGAAGTGAAGGCCGGTCGGAGAGTGGCGGACGATGTACGAGCTGGCCGCACTCTGTGTTCGGATATTAAGGGAGGGAGATCACGGAAAGATTATGTGACATTTCAAACAGCCACGATCTCTGGCACTCTCATTCAATCTGGCTATTTTCAAGCAGGGTTCTTGTGCGACCTGCCGAAATATATACCCCAGAATTAGGGAGGGGGCTACTTCCAGGGTATTTTCGGTGTATATCATTTCTCCCAATACCATATTCTCTTATCCATCCAAAGTAATCCGATTACGATACAATGTAGAGATTATGCCAACGAACCTTCCAGTTGTAGAAGCGGTCAGAGAGGACAATGTCGCTGTCTTCGTAGATGTACTCTTCGATCAGCCTCAAGGAGCGTGGCTTTTTATTTTATTTTTTACAAGGAGTTATTTTTTGTATAAAAAAAAGAATAATTAAAAATAAAAATAAGACTAATTAAAAATATACCAACTTGTTGGGATTCACGACCATGAAATCAGCATCGATAAAGAGGAAGACGGCGCCGGGTGGTTCACGGGCAAGCAGATGAGCGACTACACACAAAAAACATTGTTTGATATATCAAACAATTTCATACAAACAATTTGTTCCTTATCTGCGCCAAAACAATGCTGTTCCATATAGCCAACAATCATTGTTTGTTGCGCGATTGTTTGGCATATCAAACAATTTGTTTCAACGAAATTGTTTGACATCTCTGGTTTTCCACAATGAGCCTTATTAGGTTGGAGTCGAACCTAATCGCAGTGATCTTAGAACCTAATGATCAGAAATTAGGTTCGACAATCTTATAACTAGGCTCGGAATTCTCATAATTAGGACTCATTTTGAGCCTAATTATGCACACGTAGCATACTTTATCTGTGGACTGCAAAATGAACTTTAAGCAGTAAACAACACATTTACAAGCATAATGAGTCACTATACTAGACATATTAAAGGACAAGCAAAAAAACAGTGTTTTGACAACACTATTTGGATCAAATTAAAAAAAAGTCATATATGCACTGGGAGGGCTGAGGCTGACGTTAGATGGAGCAGCTGAAGGTCGAGGAGGGAGTAGCGGCTGAGGAAGTCGGAAGGGCTGCGACGGGGACAGGCGAATCCATCGAGACACTTTGACGGTGCTCGGAAGACTCAGATGAAGTCAAGTTCATGCAGGAAGATATTTCTACTTCATTACGAAAGATCTTTTTTAGTAGGGAGAGATATAGAAGGAGAACTTACGTAAGCGAAGTGACACTTGGTCCATCTGACACTTGGTCCAACTGGCACTTGGCACAACTGACACTTGGTCCAACTGGCACTTGGCCCAACTGACACTTGGTCCAACTGGCACTTGGCCCAACTGACACTTGGTCCAACTGGCACTTGGCCCAACTGACACTTGGTCCAACTGGCACTTGGCCCAACTGACACTTGGTCCAACTGGCACTTGGCCCAACTGACACATGGCACTTGGCCCAACTGACACTTGGTCCATGGCACTTGGCCCAACGGCACTTGGCATCAACAATGCTGAAAGCTAAAAAGATAACGTTATATTTAAACAAACTTGAGAATTCGTGTCCAGGTGAGAGTTGGAGTCTTCGTAGCTGCACTCTTGCCGACATCTCTTACGAGCGGTGATGTGATGATTCCTGCTACCAAAACGCCGCATAATCTAACATAACGAAAAATATCAAAAAAAACATCATTACGTAAAAAACAATAACTGGAACACGACAAGTTGTGAAAAAAAAACAGAGACAAACTCAAGCTTATTGTTTTGGTGTGGCGTCCTCCGCATTTCATGTCGAATGGCGAAGAATGCCTCACTAAGAGCTGCGGTCTGTGGCACCAAAAATGGTTAGGCTAAAAACAACCTAAATTAGGTACTAAATGCTTTAAATTAGGCTTGACTTTCGACTCTAGCCTAATAAGGCTCATTGTGAAAAACCAGAGATACCACACAATCACAGCGCAGCCGTGTTGGCTCCGCCCCTTTCTGCTTGCGCACCCCATTTTTCATTGAATTTTAGCAGTTTTCTTATATTCTCCGATAAGTTTCGATGCTAATTACCAAAATTTTTCGATATCTGATTAGCTAACCCTCTTACACACCCTCTCCTACATTCTCTCCGTCTCTCTTTCTCTGTGCTATCAGAATCTCAAACACGACCCACAAACTAGCCAGTTAATCGTCTTTTGCAGCTATTATTGCGGTTTTCGCTATAAAACAGTTTAAACTGTAGGTAAATCATGAGAACAAAAGCTGCAAAAGTTGAAAAACTGGCTAACCTGGTTTGTAGAGAAGTGTTGGCGCCGTCATCGTTGTATCTGGAATTATAATCAGAAAAATGGGTGCGCAAGCAGAAGGGGCTCCGCCCCTTTCTGCTTGCGCACCCATTTTTCATTGAATTTTAGCAGTTTTCTTATATTCTCCGATAAGTTTCGATGCTAATTACCAAAATTTTTTCGATATCTGATTAGCTAACCCTCTTACACACCCTCTCCTACATTCTCTCCGTCTCTCTTTCTCTGTGCTATCAGGAATCTCAAACACGACCCACAAACTAGCCAGTTAATCGTCTTTTGCAGCTATTATTGCGGTTTTCGCTATAAAACAGTTTAAACTGTAGGTAATCATGAGAACAAAAGCTGCAAAAGTTTGAAAACTGGCTAACCTGGTTTGTAGAGAAGTGTTGGCGCCGTCATCGTTGTATCTGGAATTATAATCAGAATTCAGTTCCCGACCGGACCCGAACCACCACCCCATGCATACCATACCCAAGCGACTACCACTGCACTACCCGCGCTAGCGATCTGAATGTGAAGAACTTATCCAGAAGAAAAGGGGCGGCGCCCATAGAGAACGTTGAGAAGAGAATGGAGAAAGAGAGACAGAAAGAGGAAAGAGGCAGAGTAAAAGAAAGAGAAAGGAGAGAGAGAGAACTCTACGAACTCGGTCTCGCCATCTGTGCCAAATTTGCTAAGAGCCAAAAGGTTTTTTTCGAGAGTTTTGCTGCTTAACGTGACTTATGTTGATTCTCTCTCAATCCTACATTTTTCTACAGAAAAAGGCGATTCTTTTGAGCTATTTAATATTGTATAAAAGTAAGTCTGAACGATTTCCGCACTCGATGTCTGAGGAATAAAATATGCCCGTTTTTGTGTTTCTTTTGAGAAAATCATTTAGAGGGAGCCCATAAGTTGCGTCTCTCTCTATCCTACATTGTTCTACAAAAAAAGGCGATTCTTTTGAGCTATTTAATGTTGTATAAAAAGTAATTCTGAACCTCATCCGAGGTCTGAGAACATATATGTGAACACTGTTCGTGATGTCATGAGTTGGCCGTGTTCCTCGCTCTTGTGCGCAAACTTGTAAGTGGAAGAACAACGCTCAACGTGAATTTTACACATCTCTCTGTACGTCATTAGAACCGCCTTTCTGTGTAGAATCTAATGACATAGAGAGAGAGTGACCTTTCCGTCTCTTTATAGCGATCACAGCAAAGAAACACACAAACTCACAAATCTCAGAAACAGTCGTTTCTGAGATTTGTTAGTTTAGTAGAGAGAGAGAGAGAGAGAAAGAGAGAGAGAGAAGGGAGAGAGAGAGATAGGGAGAGAGAAGCAGAGAGGGAGCGAGGGAGCGAAACACCGAGAGAGGAGAGAGAGAGAGCGAAAGGAGAGAGAGAGGCATACTTTGATCCATTCTTTACGAGAATTTGGCAATCGAATACACATTTAGCAGAATCTTCACTGTGAGAGTGAGAGAGAGAGAGGGAGAAAGAGAGGAGAGAGAGAGGTAAATAGAGAGATAGAGAGAGAAAGAGGGAGAGAGAGAGGGAGAAAGTTATGACCGCCTAATTTATGAGATCGAATTCTGTTGAGATAAAAATAGTTTCAAGCATTTTAATAAAGAGAGAAGAATGTAAAAGTATATTGAATGGTTCGAATAACGTATACGCCGCTGAATGGTAGAACGATTTGGTCGTGGTACTGCCATGAGTTGGCGTAGGTAAAGAAAGAGTGAGAGTGAGGAAGATGGAGAGTGTGAGGGTGAGAAAGAGAGAATGAGAGAGTGAGAGAGAGTCGGAGAGGCATGGTATCGTGAGAAAGAGAGAGAGAGAGAGAGTCAGAGAGACAGAGAGAGAGAGAGATGCACTGGATCATAATATCAGTAGGCTTAGGCTTAGAACGCTCATGCAAGTTCGTTCTCAGCAAGTTCGTTCAGGCATGATGATAGAATATAAGGCAAAGATACATTGAATTGTAGAAGAAAAAGAAGACTCGCCCCGCAAGTACATCAATGTTGTTGGGAGGGAGCGCTCTTTGGCTGTCGTCGATTGTATACGGTGGTGTCCGGTGGTCAGAGAGAGAGAGAGAGAGAGAGAGAAGAATCCTCAAGGATTCCTATATCAGTCAGCGATTCACTGTTCACTTAGATGGACTGCAAGTGCTGCTGATGTTTTAGGACGGAAAAACGTGGCAAGAGGAAGAAACATAATCCTGTCTCGTTTTTTTCTTATTCGCCATAAATCTCTTTCTTCTTTCGCTCTTTTTCTGTCTGTCTCTGTCCGTCTGTCTCTGTTTCTGTCTCTGTATCTCTCTCTCTCTCTCTCTCTCTCTCTCTTTTTCTTCTGTCTCTCCTGCTCGCTTCTCTAATGCTCTTACTTCTTCGCCAAGCGTCTGCAAGCACAAAGAGGAAGGCGCCAACTAAATTGCTACGATTAATCAAGCTCATCCAGAGAGCCGAGGTGGAGGAAAAAGTGATCGTGAGGGTATGTAGAATAGCGATGGCGAGAGAGAAAGGAGAATGAGAGACTCAGAGAGAGAGAGAGAGAGAGAGAGAGAGAGCGAGAAAGAGAGAAAGGAGAGAGAAAATAATACTTATCAAAAATGTTTTTAAAAAGAGTAGAAATCTAAATAATCTTATAGATAACTGACAGCTGAGACGTGTTCGCAGGCCATTACAAAAATAGAGCGACGTTCTTATATTGTAAAAAAACTTGGCGAAACGAAACGACAGAGAAAGAGAGAGAGAGAAAGAGAGAGCGAGAGAAAGAGAGAGTGAGAGATAAAGAGAGGGGGGGGAGACCGAGAATAACACGAGGAACCAATATCAGGGCGGAAAGGTGGAAGAAGTAAAAAAAAAGTCTAAACGGGTGAAATTTTTTTACCTTCACTCCCTCTCCTTTTCTTTTTCTCTTTCGCTCTCTCTCCTTCTGTACCACGCTCTCTCTCCCCTCTCTCCGATCCAAGGCCGCGGCACTAGCAGCATTAACCTTCGCTCATGTCACCAGCCATCACGGGAGACTCTGGCGAGGCGCATCAGAAATCTTGAGGGGACTCCTCCATTCTGTAGACCTGGTCTACCAATTCTTCTCCCTCCTGTTTCTACGTTCAAAAAGTTCACGAGCTCCCTCTCCTCAATCTTGTCTTATTGTCCTTCCCTCGTTGCTGATTCCAGAATCACCTATTCTTCTATCTTCTACTTCACGTTCTGGTCGTCCAAAACCTCTTTAAACGACACAGAACCTCTCGAATGAATAGTAAACATTTACTTTATTCATTCTTTACATCTCACATCCAACTTCTAGCTACACGTGAACCATTCAAACCTGGATATAAATACCCAAAAGAAAGAAAAAAAAATACTTTCGAGATGACAATCAGTACGATTCAATGAAAGAAACACAAAAGAACAATAATATTCTAGACTTCGAATATGTATTGATTTGGCGGAAATGCAGACACGGTTAGGAAGGCATTTTGCTGGAATATCGAGCTGGAAGGGATAACTTTAGGCAACCGCAAAGCTACTGTAGCATTGTTCAGGCCTACAGTACTCTCTCTCCTACTACAGTATTACTTGGTCGCGTCGTCGAGGAAGGCATCGATCTGATCATCACTGACTGCGCGCTGCAATAAAAAAATATGATAAATATTTTTTTTAAGTAATATTCTAATCTTACACAAATAATGCAATTTTTTATTGAGGCTGTCCAGGGACCTTACAAACTACCGTAATCCTCTAGAAAAGAATATGCAGCAGACGGTGAAGTACGGTAGATTTTAAGCTTCATGGATAACCTCTTCAAGGTTTCAGGGCGACCTGGAAGCGGCCGACTTCGGTCTCATCGCGAATGGTGAGTACGGTAGGCACGGCAGCGACGTTGTGCTTCATCGCCAGATCGATCGCCAGATCAATGTTCACCTTCGCCATCAACACGCTACCGTTCCGGCCGGACACCTCAACAAACTCGTAAATTTTTTTTTCGGTTTACAAGCTTTAAGCTCGTGTCGACCAATAAAATCATCACAAACATAATGAATAGTGTAAGCGCTGTAAGCGCTTGTAAGCGGTATGACACATACATACATATCTATCTAACACTCTCAGTGATCTCTTCTTACTTCCGGCGCGGCTTCCGGAACGGTTAACCACTTTCTAATCTTATCGCTCTTCTCTTCTCCTTCTCAATCCTGTGACACATAATGATGACTACTTCCAGATCCGCGACCGCGTCCGCGCCGCGCCAACCACTTATAAAAGCCCGGCTAGAGAGACGCCGGGAGGAACGGGCACCAACCCCAAGTATCCCTCCCTCTCTGTCCCCCCTTTCTATGACCTCTGGAATTCTCTACGTTGCTATGTATGTATGTATTTGTTGTCCGAGAGGTAGATAAACTTGTTTGAGTATCTTGGTGTTGTTGGGAACCTTACTGGTAGCAGCGAGTGGTTTCCTTTTTTTGTTGCTTTGTGTCCGGCTCGACATAGCGGAAAGCGCGCCGCGTTGTCACACTTCTATCCGCATGTGTGGCTTTTTTTCTATGTATTTTTTCCTTTGTCCTTCATTTCCCAAGCTTGGGTTGCCTCTCTCTCAATCAATCACTCCAAAAAGAAAAAGAAAAGATGGTTTAAAAAAGGAAGAAGAAGTGGCGCGTCTGCGGGGAGCAGCCGCATTCGCGCAGAGATCAGGTAAGGCACTGTTTTTGTTGCGGCTTCTGCGCCAGTAAAAGAGCTCTAAAACGGTACTAATGCTCACTTTCCACTATTCAGCAGTTTATTTTAGCCGGGAGGCACAGCATATCCAAAGCTGCGTCGTAAAAACATATCTTTGGTATGTTTACTTTATTCAGTGGAAAGTTATAAGAGCGCCTGATTGAAAACAAAGGCACGAAGACGACGGATATCCTGCCCGCAACCCGACGAAACTCCGGGTCGCCCTGCTCAAAGTGCACCGTGCGCACAAGGTCAGCTACATATTTCTCTCTATCACACATAGAGATTGAAAAATTCAAAGACAATTGTTTTTTTTTCAAATATCTACTTCTAATGCATAGAATGAGGCAATTACTTCTCTCCCAAAGAGCTGATAAAAAAATGAATGAAAACTAGGATAGCTCTAAGAGAGTTTATGACGTCTGTCTGGTTTGCTACAAAAGCAAAAAAAAGGGGGCTTAACTAGGTTACATAGAGAAGATGTCCATTTATAATACACAGTTGACTCGTTTAAATATGAAGAGTCTTAAAAAAAATCACTCAAAAGTGCATCAAAAGACACTTGAGACAATAGTCTCTCTTTAAATACTTCAAGTTGCTAATAAAATATAGAAGAAGACAATTAGCCAAATAGAGAAATTCAAAAGCATTTCAGGAACAAATGCTTCATTTTATCATGCGTTAGGCTGCAATAAGTATCATGAGTACTCCCATATTTCATTTCTCTTGTGCATACATGCATATTGTGCCCCGATTTCCCATGTTCTCGTTGTTATTCACATTTGATGTCATATGGTTAGTCGAATCGGCTACTTCGCCTTTGTTTCTCTAGCAGAAGTAGTACAGAGCTTCTGTTCCCATCCGAGATTTAAAGATGATCGGACAAATTACTCCAAGTCGCCTGAGGCGCAAGCTATTTCTTCCGCACTCTCTCTCATTCACTTGCTCTCTTTTATCGGACAAATCTCTCATCGGTTGGCAATGCCGACTCATCTTCGCAACATTCCTCTCCAAAGAATGTAGCATCTCTCCCTTCTCTCTAGTTTTCTCTTACCGTGGTGCTGTATGGCTCACACACACTCGGTTTTTTTCCCTTCCGCGTCTCTTACTCTCTAGGCGGCAGAACAGTCATCCTTTACGGCTGCAATATGCGGTCCTGCCACACGAACCAACACGCAACTTCACGCAGCCAGGAGTGCTCCCGGCAAACAAGGTTGGTAATTTTTTTAAACACACGCAATGAGGCAATCGCCTCTTTCTCTCAATTACTCTCTCAAAAAAAAGAGTGAAAGAAAAATGAACATATGTACATGTATGTACATATGTACTTTGGAGGCAATCGCCTCTTTCTATCAATCACTCTCTCAAAAAAAGAAGAGTAAAAGGGAAATGAATATATGTACATATATGTATGTACTTTCGAGGCAATCGCTTCTCTTTCAATCTCTCGATCTCTCTCAAAAAGAAGGGGAAATGAGCAAATTAATAGCTTGACAAGCTGACTGCCGCCAATGTAAAAAAGGGGGAGTATTAAATGCAAGATGCCCAAGTGGACAGACATATGTGTATAGATGTATATGTGTATATAAGTATAGATACATATCACATATTATGTTCTCTCTTTATGGCAGCAAATAAGAATCATTGACCTCTTCTTGATTTTTCTCACCTCGCTCTTTCTTTCTTTTTTTCTTTTGAAAGAACAGCACTGGCCGTACAGCACTCTCTCTCTCTATATCTCTCTCTCTCTCTCTTGTCCTCCATTCTCCCTCACTCATTAATTCACACCTCGCTGCCTCTTCAGCATTTCTTTTGCTCACCGTCTCGAGTTCTTTTCAACTCCCCTTTCTCTCTTTTTACCCTGTTTCCATCATTACGGCAAATCATTAAAACATGCATACATGAGAGATACACATTCTCTTCTCGGCCCCGCATGTACCCTTTTGCCCAAAAGGCTACCGTAGCCACACTAGGATTGAGAGTCGGCGCCCAAATAAAATGAAGGTTCGGCTCATTGAAAAAGTTAAATCTTTCTCTCTGTAATTTAAAGGAGCAAGTTTTTTTTTTCTCTTCTTCAGTTATCCATTACTTGCTTCAGTTCTCACATTACTGGCATTCCACTGATTTGCACTTTGGACATACAGTACTTTCACTGCATTATGACTCAGCCGAGCGGCGCGAGAGAGAGCTCAAGAATTTTATGATAAAGATCTTCCAGACGCTTCTGGCTGGAGCAAACAAAATTCCTCCGGCGAGAAGAGAAAGTTTGATCAAGATTTGCTCAAAGTCCATTAGCAATAGGCGCTGGACGCTGTTATTATCACAAATTCTTCTTATTTTTTTTTCTCCACTCTGGAGACTCTCTCTCTCTCTCACATCTCTAACACCCTCACAGTAGGACTCCCTCCGCCGGCGCACAAGCCACGCCCCTGAATAAGCACACAAATCGTCAGATCCACGGACTGTCAGTCATTCTCAACTTGCAACTTCTCCTACACACCCGCTAGGTCATCGTCTGACGGTTCTACACCTGGTCTTCCAGCAGTGGCTATCGCTACTCTCTCAAAACACAAACTCTCCTCTCCCCAGTGGCAATTGCTACGCTCTCAAACACTCAGTCTTTGCATGTCTACCTATCCCAAGGCCCTAACACGGCTACGGGATTCCCGAACTGAGGCAATTGCCTCTCTCACAAGAAGCAATCATCTCCCCCTACCTCTTCTCTTTCTAGCCTCTTTAAGCAGGAGAGAGGGAGCCAGCCTGCACAACTCTCACACGTCAAGCAGCTACGAGATGCCACAGTGGAGACAGTCAGTTCCACTTTTCAAACTTTAACTTTAACGCATCGTCAATTCGAATCTAAGACAAATAGCTATTTTGAACAGTTAAAAAATTTGCTGGCAAGGGATCTTTATAACTTTCAATCCACGCCGTCATCTTCTATTGCATAGTCTTCCTCTCTCTGTTCGGTGGCAATTGCTACTCTCTTAAACAATCAAAACACAACTTCATCGTCTACTCTTCCACCAGTGGCAATTGCTACGCTCTCACAATCACTCAATCAAAATACGAATATATCTCCGGTCTTTCCCCCAGTGGCAATTGCTACTCTCTCACAAGCAAACAATCAAAATGCAAATTCTACTTCTAGTGTTCCTCTAGTGGCAATGGCCACTCTCTCAAGACTCAGAATACTAAATCTCCTTCATTGCCTACGGTGGCTGTGGTCCCTCTTTCTAATACACAGAATACTTCGCCCCCTGTTTCTCCAAATTCAACTGATAATATGCAGGCGATTTCACCAAGTACCTACTCTACACCCAGCGCCTAAGGAGCAGAAACTCCTAACCAATCAGGAAACCCTCGGCTGTTCATGATTCAGACGCAGTCCAATTCAAATAATCGAATTGCTCCTTTCACAGGCACTGGAGAGGTTTCTTTTGCCATGTGGCTTCGCCGTGTTGAAGATTTACTAAGAACAAAGGCACCAGCACAGCCGGCAGCAGCAGGAGCGGCAGCAGGCGCCCAACAAAATGGAATTCCATCAGAAGATAAGGCAAACATCCTCATTGCACACCTAGATTGACCAGCGTGAGAGAAAATTGGCGAGTTGACGGCCGCCAGCGAAGCGATTATGACCAAGTAGTCAACCACTTAAGAACGCATTATGAGAGCCCGCAGCAGCGTTCTCTTGCTAAGCAAGCTCTAGCTAACTGTAGACAAGATATAGGTGAACCGGTAGCGGGTTTCAGCTCTCGTCTGCTTGCGCTAGCCAGAGCAGCTACTGCAGGCCTCCCAGCAGAAGCTCAACAAGACAGGATTCTAGAAGAATTCCTCTCACGCCTCAGGCACCCGTTGCGGTATCACGTCAAAATGGCAGAGCCGACTTCGTTCGAAGAAGCGCTTCGAAAGCTGAAGGAGTAGAGCTGCTCCTGACTGAAGCTGCTGCCGAATCTCTTCTTAATCCCTCACTTAATGGACTGCGGCTGGCTGACACTCCCTCCCGGGAAAGGAATGATAATGGATCCCAGAATAGACAAAACCGACCCAATAATTTCTTCAATAATCAGGATAACAGGGACAACAACAAGAGCAACAACAACAGTAATATGTGCTTTTATTGTGGCAAACCTGGACATTGGCCAGTGATTGTAAAAAAAGAATGAGCGATCAGTCCATGCGCCCTCAGGGCAATTTCCAGTACCCACTCAGGCAACAGACACGTGGGTATCGTGGCAATGGAAACTATCAGCAGAGGAGCTTCCAGCCAAGAAACAACAACAATAATTGGCAGGGCAATCAGTACTAGGATAACAACCAGCGTAACACTCGATGGTGGCAGCAATCCCCTGAGGGGGCAGGCGCATCCTAACAATCAATCAGGACGGCCAGGCATAAATGCGATGTCCATTCCAGCAGATTATAAGCTCAAGCAGCTATCAGAGTCTCTTGAGAAGGCTCATGCGCAAGCACAAGCTTCAGAAGAACGCCTATCACTTCTTCTGCAGCGAAATAACGCACTAGCCAGCTCTATCTTCACCCCGGCGCCAAGAAATAAGGAGCAGCAGCCACAACAAAACCTCCTGCCAAGAATTAACAAATTTCTTCCTCTCCTTCTTCTAACTGCAGCGCTATTCCCGCTTGCATCGGCAACAGCTTGGACCTGCCAGAACAACGGACGTCGTGAACTGGTAAGACTCCCCAGCACGCAAGATTGTTCGCAAATGGTAGTTGAACCAACCATTCCAGTACGGTATGCAGTCGAATTATATAGATGGAACACAAAACTGTATATCAGTTTTACCACGCACTGTCGCATCATTAGGACTGAAGTCGCATACTATCGATATTGCTGGGAGGGCGCTGGCAGGAAACTGAAGCCAATGCACAGCTTCTAACAGTTGTCGAATGCAGGCAAATGGCCAAACTTAAAATTTGCCAATTTGGCAATCTATCATTAAAAAACGGAATTTGGCAGACGAGCAATGAGGTTCAATTAAATTGGGGCACTTGGCCCTTCTTTACCTGTTCTACTAATAACGTCACAGTTTATAACTGCATCGTTGCTGACAAGCAGAAAAATAAGAACTCTGCAATTTCTTATATGTCGGCACTATGAACGGCAGCAGAGTTGACAGAGTTTGGCTGAAAGATGACAGACAATTTGCGCTGTCGTGGAACGCTGATGCCGACACCATTGTTGACTGTAACCGCGAGCTAGTCATAACAGATACGCCTTCGCAATTCATCAGAGGGTAAAAAGAGGTACCCTGCTTGCTTCTAAACCAGGCAGCGTCACTTCAAACCAGATTGCTGCACAGATGACAGCTCTCAGTCATTCAGTGGTGAACGTAATCCAGCATGATGTTTTGAATCTCTGCCAACGAGTGAACGCCTTGTCCTCCTCTTTGCGCATTGCAATGACGGTAGACGCAACAGCAACTGTTAGAGCCCTATTAAACAACACCGGCGTCTCTGCCCGATACAGAGGAAATCACATCGTAGAGATCTTCTATTGCTCAGAAATCCCAGATGCAGCAATAACGTTCCTTCCCTTCAATGAGACGTGCTATGATTCTCCCCGCATAAGGATTCAAATGCATAACTCTTCAATAATTTATTTCCTCGACGCTAACTCACAGATAGTTAAAGAAACCGCCGCAAAGGCTGATTGTGAAAAAGTCAGTAGCTTCTATCTGAGAAGAGGGAATGTAATTATTCGCCTCAATTCTCAAACTGGGAAATCCAGTGAATAGATCGGAAGCATATCCCATCCCTTACCCAAAACAGGAAGCCCTTTCGTGCAGAAGCTGACGTCTTTCACAATCTCGTATTGACGAACCTCTCTGATCGTGAAATTCCCTTCAGTTAATTTCAAGAAATTGGCAAGAAGCTCTGACTTCCAATTCAGCTATTATAATAAAAGGTAAGGCGACATCGGAAGAACTGTCGCTTCCCAGTCAGTTCTGCAGATATCTTTTCGGTGAATGGTCACCCTATTTTATCTGGCTGACAATTTGTAGCGTTATTGTTACGATTTCTCTTTTCAAAGCCACCTTGCTAATCTATATAAAGATTAACCTCATCTCATTTCCTAATATATGGAACTCTCGCAACAGGCCAATTTTTTCATTGGAATTAGAAAACGCGGCGCAGGCCGAAATAGACGGTCATGCATCTTTTGAGGCAATTTTTCTCTCCAAAAAACCACGAAATGTCACAATCTCAGTCAGCTATTGGAACATCACCAGTGTCAACACCATTGAAGAGATTAGACAATGGCACGACGAGCATATGTCTTCTCCCTCTCTGACCAATTCTGGCATCTCTCACACCGTCTCGAGCCCACAGCAGCCCGCCTCTCATCAGTCAGTGCCACCATTGTCCTTTCCCCTTCTAGCACTAGCACCCCAAACCGTGCCACCCCTATTTCTAATTCAAATTAAAGTGACAATAAATGGCACCGTCGTGCTCGCAATGATTGACACCGGTGCAGCTATCTCCGTTGCTAGCGCTGATCTAGCACAAATCCTCGGCATCACCGCACTATTTCCAAGCGATATCCCGTGTGCCACAGGCATTGCTGGGACACCGATCTCCATAGTGGGAAAATTGCCAGTGGATCTCAGAATTGGCAACATCTTGTCCACACAGGAAATCTATTTCACTAAAGAAAGGTGTGTGCCGACAGAGCCCGATCAGCATAATGTAATAATTGGAAATGATATCCTATGCCACCTCCCACCATGGTCAATCGATTATGCCAAACATCAGTTCTTTATTGACGATGACATTCTACCAATTGTATCTAGATCTCAACCTGAATTTGACCCGCTATCATTTGATAAGTGCCAATCCGAGCAAAATGGACTGCCAAATGCGAGCCTAACTCTGAAACCAGAATTGAATGCTATGCTCAACCACTGGTAGCTTAAGCGCGTAATGCACAACGATGTTGTTTAGATGAAACTCTGCGGAGCCGCCTCTCGCGTTAAGACGATGCGACTCGGCGAGATGAACAGCGAATGAAGAAAACATGATAATAATTAGAAAATTAAAAATGCAAAGCGTTGGGAGAGCTGGGTCTTCTGGCTGTGCCAGATTCCTGAACAAGGCTGTCATATGTTATTGATTCGATTCTGGACACGTCATCTCGCTTTTTTTTATATTTATTTCCTACCGAAAAACCCCCACTTTTCCCGCTCCTCTTCCAAAAAGCGCGAAAAGGGCACGGTGGTTTACTCGGCAGCTTACTGAATATATTTGCTGCCATCGCAACCCATTTGCTTTACCGTTGTTTTGAGGTAGTTAATTTTCTGCTGTGTTCCTGCATCTGATAGGGCCTCATTCGTAAAGTAAAATAAAAGCCTTAATCCTATTTCGTATTTTAACTACTCGGTTTCAACAGCTTATCCGTCTTTCGATTACAATTCTCACAAGGACGATTATAGATTTACTGTTTTAGGGTGATTTTGAGATAAACATATTAATCAGACACTTATTTATCCGACCGAGTGTAATTCCCAAACATGTTGTTTAGATGACACTCTGCGGAGCCGCCTCTCGCGTCCAGAGGATGTATCTCGGCCATATGAACAGCGAGGTCATTCAAATAATAAAAACATAATAATAATTAGACAATTAAAAATACAAAGCTTAGGGTGATCTTCTAGCTGCCTCGCCATTGAGAGAGAAAGAGCAAGCGAACGAGAGAGAGAGAGAGAGAGAGAGAGAGAGAGAGAGAAAGAGAGAGAGAGAGAACAGAATCTGCCAGCGCTAAAGGGAGAAGAGCCTTCAGCAGTCAGAACGACATTGCCACCGAGACCAACATTTTGTTCAGTCTAAAAAGAAGTTTTAAATTCCCGATGGTTTACTCGGTCGACTACAGAATATTTTTGCCAGCAACAAAACTCTTACTTGGAAGCGTTTTCATATAATTACTTTATGATGTGTGGAATGTGAAATTCAGTGTTGATTGCAGATTTGTGAATGCTCTTATTTCTTCTCCTTCCATTGTCTTTCTTTTCATCCCCACCGGCACGTTCTCCTTTCTCGCCCTCCTCCGAAGTTCGCGAGTTTCCAGTTTCACCAACTGATGTTGGAAACACTCGGACCTCTTTAATTATAGAGGGATGATTCTCTGATAGTTAGGTTTCGTACGTACATAAATGTTTAATATGGGTCATTATTTTACTTTTTCGTTAAACATATCTTTGATTTAGATAAGGAGATTTCCATTTGTGGCTTAGATTTTTCCAGACATGCAAATAACCTATTGCTTGAAGTCGATTTCATTTATTTAGTTATATGTTTATTTAATACATTAATAATATGACAATACTATGTAGAGTAGTCTTTTCTCATACTACTTCTATTTTTCCCTACCGAAATAGTATTCAGAATCGCAAGTCGCCTCAGCGGGGCTACGAGGGAAGCGCAGCCAAAATAAGCGCAGCACTAAAAAGCGCAGCGCCAAAAAGCGCAGTACCATAAGCGCAGCGATCAGCCTGAAAAAGGTTATTTTCAAGGAAATTATTCATTTTAAAATACAGTGACAATACATATTATGACTGAAACATATTTTCATCAACATTTATTTATGCGTTTCATCGGACTAATTGAAAAATCTGCTGATGACCTCTCTCATACACAAAATAATCTATCTATAATATAAGCAATATTGCTCTCCCTCCATAACACTTGAACATTTCAAAATGAATACAGAAAGTCTATGATAATGCACAAGACTTACAGTCCCTCCTAATATTTCAGAAGCATACATTCGATTTATTAGATTAATTTAACTAATTTATTTGATTTTTAGAACTCCGGACTCTATAAGTTATTTGAGAATAGTTAAAGTGGCAATATTTTTTTCAAAACAAAATATTGACGCGACATTAATATTTTTAAATAAGGTATTTTTTCAAAAAAAAATATTGTTACATAGGAGTATTGTAGTTTTTCGGCCAGGATATGAATTCTATCGTCAGTCACAGTTAAACAAGCCCATGTAAAACTGGCCGTTGAAGGTTTTGCCTCTTATCCAAAGACTACGGGGTTCGCTTTAGAGCACCGTGCAGCACCATTTGTTTTGAGAAACTAATTTTACCATCACTGTCGAAATATTATAGGTTGAACGGAAAACACGATTGAAATTCTCCCTGAGCGTTAGCAAATTAAACACAATTATTTTAGTTAATCGAATTAATGTATGTATGTGCCCGAAATGTTTGATGTGACTGTATACTATCACAGAGACTTTCTGTAATTCCATTGCTTTCTTACCGCTCTTATCATGTTGTAAATTCGATAATCGTTGTATTTTGATAATTTTAACATTATAAGTGGTCTGAGAATCTCCTTCTTTTGTTATTCACTTTTGACAAGTTCATGTGCTATGGATAGAGAGCAATGTTGCATATACTCAAGCAGATTTAGAACCACAATTCTATTTCTTCTTCAGCTGGCCGAAACGAGTTTGGAGAACGAACATGCGGTGAATGTACTGAAGAACATTGGCACTCGAGTTTCTTTCTCTCTGTCTTGCTATTATCTCTCTATCTCTCCTTTTCTCACACAAATACTCTCTTCGTCTCTCTCGACCTCTTCCTCTCTCATTCTCCCTCCTCTCTGTCTTTCTCTCTATTACCCCTCTCTATCCCGCTCTCCCTCTCTCTCTCTCTCTCGCTCTCCCTTCCTTCCTCTCTTTCCTTCAAGCTCCCCCCCCCTCCTCTGCAGCTCCCGCTGCACCCCGGCCGGTGCAGCTGCAGAAGGGCAGCCAGGGCCTCGGCTTCAACATTGTGGGGGGGGGGCGAGGACGACGTCTCATACGTCCTGCCGGGCGGACCTCTCCGGACTCCTCAAAAGTTTGTGGGTAATTGAACTGTAGAAGAAAGAACTTTTGAGGAATAGAATGTCTAGAAGAAGAATAACACTCTCTTTTTCAAATAAAATGCAAACATCTCTCTCTCGCTCTCTCACTGTTTTTTTTCCAATGGTTTTGTTCAAATTTACCTTACAGATAAGCAGAAATAGCTTATAAACATTTTAAAGTCTTTAGCAAAACATTCCAAAATATTTAATGCCTAAAAAATAAGTTTGCTCTTACTCTACGAAGGAATTCCACAATTTCATTTGAAAAAATAATAATAACAAACATTCCTGCCAACCTCCCGTGACTGCCTCCTCCTCTTCCTTCTCTTCTTTCTCTTCTCCTCCTCCCCTTCTTCATCCTTTCCTCTGTCTTACCGTCTTGACTCTCTCCACTTGAGACCATTTCGAATTCTTCACTGCTGCTTGAACTATCGATCTCCTCACTGTTAATTAATTTTTTTTTAAATATTAAATAGTTTCTGTAATTACTCACTTTTTTGTAAATATTTCAATTCTATCTAAAAAAAAAATTATTACCAACAACTTTAAACAATGTCTCTATAGAAATAGAGAGAGAGTGAGGAGAAGATAGCTGCTCTTAGATACATATACATAAGTGATTTTAAAGATCATATTTTGTGAATGTACCACCAATCCACTTCTTCTGCAGGTGGAGGAAACGATTCTGGAGAAGGAATTTGCGGTGAATGAGCTGAAGAACACTGGCACTCGAGTATGTTTCTCTCTCGTTCTGAAACTCTCTTTCGCACTCTCTCTCTCTCTCTCTCTTTCTCTCTCTCTCTCTATCTCTCTCTCTCTGTCTCTGACTGACGATGGAACCATCTGTACATATGTTCTAGGATTTTGATCGTACGGTTCAGATCGATGGCTTTAGCCGAAAAATGAAGCAAAGGAAGTTTTTATTTGTACACGAGACGCGCAAATTTTTTAATGGAACTGTTCATTCGCTTCTCGGGTCAATGCGCTTATGGAATCATATGGAAGTGGGCACGGGCGATTTGTCCGAAATGGCCGACGAAGAGTTTATCCCGGCCTGCTTAGTGGTTGCTCCGGTAGCCGCGTCGGTGGATTGGATTCGAAGAGCCACTGACAAGTTCTCCCAAACCAGTAAATAAATGATTACATCGATATTTATTTAAGAACCGTTGGATTGACGAATATTCGCAGGCTAATTCGGTAAAAATTGTCCGTGGATTTCGATTCTTCTCAGATTTGTTGTGGTTTTGTCTGCTCATACGTATAAATAAAAAAATGGACAGGAATATAAATAAAGAATTTTACGTTAATGTAAATTGTAATAAAAATTAAAGTTGAAAATCGGGCCGTGCCCAATTTGGAGGGACCGTTAGCACCTCTGTGCAAATCCGAATAAAACTCGTGACGAGGGACCGGAAGATACAGGTAGAGAAACGAGAGATGGCAATGAGGAAGTAGGCCAGAATACAGTTATTCCTATAACTGTATCTCTACTTCACATCAATTATTAAACAAATATAATTTATAATTTAATAATAAATCTTGTCTTGAGAAACCCGTTGAGACTAATTTGACAACTTTAGCGGAGAAGGCCTCGACATACATTCTTATTGTTAAGTTGAGCACTCGTAAACCGCCGGAAATATGATTCCTGAATTTATTAAAATTCTGGAATCCTGAATTTATTTAAGTTCTGGAATCTCATATCTGATGGTATCATGAGCCCTACCTGAGGGTTACAGTCAGAGTAGCTACATGAATTGCTAACTTAATTCCGCTTTTCTTGTCGTTATTTACCTTTTGATAATCAGTCTTGGGGGTGTTTCAACTGATTTATTAGAAAGGAGTAGAAGGAGTAAAGTTTATGTTTTTTTTTGGTAAATTAATTTGCTCTCTCTCCTCCTCTCTCTCATTGCAGACGCAAAGTAAAACAAACGGAATTTTCAGAGAAAAAAGAAAACAAATTTTTTAATTCTTTTTACTGCGGCATCTCGTGATGATTCGTTTCGGTATGCTCCGGCCACGAATGAACAGGAACAGGCGCTTTTTCTGCGTCATAGAATGGTTATGTGTTGCCTGAAAACTTTCTCGTTGATCTCCCGACCAAATGTACTGGGAATAAATGCCACCATCGAAAAATTGGAAAAAGCAGGGTGGGGTAGAGGTTTTGGAGTCCGCAAAGCTTATGAGAAGGAGTGAAAAATCAAGGCCAGATACGACTCCATGGAGTCGCATCTCCCGTAGAGTGTGTGTAATTGACTGTTCCGTTTGCAGGATTATTTCTCTTCGCTTTCCCTCCCATTTCTTTTGTCTCGCTCGTTTCCTGCCTCTCCAACCATCGATCCCAAGTAATTCCGTATTTCACTAGTCCTCCTTTCTTTCTTTCTCTCTCTCAGTTTCTCTCTCTCTTTCCCTCTCGTTATCTCTCTCTCCTGCTCTCTCTCCTCCTTCTAAGTCGCCGGTGCGATTGTTTATTAGTATCAAATATACAACCTTCCTCAGTGATAATGAGGACCTGGTTGTTTTACGTTGATGAGGAAGCAACTTATGGAGGACACCAGCGCCCGGATCGATGCAAGGCTACTCTTCTACTTTTCAATGCTTAGAATATTCGGATATTTCCATTTTCAATCATGCGCTTTTTTAAATGAGAGATGTATTATTCTTGTTCTGGTGCAGTAATTTTAGCGGCATCCGAGAGTCAACAATTTCGCAAAAGTTAACTTATTCCCCGTATTGCCAACCGAAACTACCGTTAGAGAAGAATCAAGCTCGATTTAAATGTTCTATAGTTGATGATCATTTATTTTGGTATTGTCGGTGTTTTGTCTTTACAGAACCATAATAGAAATACTCTTTTCATATTACATTCATTCAATTCTTAATTTTTAGATTATGGATTTGTAAAAACCCATAATCTAAATTACATACACACAATCAGCACTAATCAAAGCCAGGCGCTCGCCGAACGGGGAAGTAAACCGAAAAATTCCGAGAAATGTTTCGAGTGCTAATCAAAACCACCTGTTCAAGTATAGCGAAATGCAGCGCAGCGCAACCATCCCCCAGTTAAGAAAAACAAAGAAAGAGAGAAATAGCGAGAGGAAGAAAAGAGAAGAGAGTTGTTGAACACAGGAGATAGACAACCATAAGTAACGAAATTGAGCGAGAAAGAGAGAGAGAGAGAAAGACGTAGAGAGAGAGAGACAGTTTTTTGTCACTTTGAATTCCTCAGTAATGTGCTTCCCCACAAAGAAATCTGCCGGGTCCTCAATCTTTACCAATTTTATATTAGATAAAGACACAAAAATATTTGGTTTGTAACAAAAAATGGCTACACACTGTGCTAGTAAAGAAAGAAAATCATTATTGACGCCCGTGAATATAATGGGAAGGGCAGGTGGTCTTGTGCTGGGACTAGTACAGAAAGAGAATAAAATTTGTACATCAAATGATTGGATGTCGCTATGTAAGTCTAAAATAAATGTGAAGCAGTTTATGTTATGCTCTGGAAATTTTACAAACTCATACAACAACTGAATTGAAATGTGTGCATACTGTTCTGTACAATGTTCATTTCCTTACAAACAGGCAAGCTCGCCAGCGGAAAGTGCACGAGGGTCTCCTTGATCACGCCATCGGCGTTCTGGGACAATTTTTAGAAGTAGTATGTCTTGAACCATCGGCGAACTTTTTGTTTCGTCATTTTTTATAGGCACGGTGTTGCTAAAAAACCACATGCATCACCGTAAGCAAAATGTATCTAGTTGTAAAACAGAAGCAAGATGATCTAACCATAAGATTTTTAAGTTCTACAATTACCTTTTCGCCGCCGTTCTTATCAATACATAAGCACTGTTGGGAAGGAATACAGACTCAAGAAATACCATTTCTCTACACTTGATATATACAGAACTGGCCAAAAGGTTATCATATTTTGGTTTTTCATGCACATTTTTTTTCAGAGATGAATACCTGCCTCAAGTACACGATTCATGCAATCAGCCTGAGGTTCAGAAGGTTCAAGAGGATAAAATCGATCATTTACAATTATGCCTACAGTAATAATGATTTCAATATATTCGTAGCTAATTATTGAACTAATTCAGATGGTTAGTTGAGCTGTGAATATTAGATGCTAACTATTTGAGTGCACTTTGAACCCCGAGGCCAACTTTTGACCGCAGCCCAGACGTGCACAAAGAGATGTTGTTCCGGTGTCGTTCATTTCCTAACAAACTGACAAGCTCGCCAGCGGAAAGTGCACGGGGGTCTCCTTGATCACGCCATCGGCGTTCTGAAGTTGCACCAATTAGTCTTTTGTAATGTCTTCAAAAATTATGTGAATAAAAACATCTGCATTTTGAAAAATTTAACAAAATTTAAATTTGTCAACCATAATAGATTATTCTGTCTTTAGGCCTCGACATACATTCTTATTGTTAAGTTGAGCACTCGTAAACCACCGGAAATATGATTCCTGAATTTATTAAAATTCTGGAATCCTGAATTTATTTAAGTTCTGGAATCTCATATCTGATGTATCATGAGCCCTACCTGAGGGTTACAGTCAGAGTAGCTACATGAATTGCTAACTTAATTCCGCTTTTCTTGTCGTTATTTTACCTTTTGATAATCAGTCTTGGGGGTGTTTCAACTGATTTATTAGAAAGGAGTAGAAGGAGTAAAGTTTATGTTTTTTTTTGGTAAATTGACAAGATCGCAACCATCTCCATCACATTCTCATACATTCATGGAGACATTTAAATATTTCAGTTACGCCGGAAAAGGCAACTGGTAATTCTCAACCTGATGGATGATATCGGCATCAAAACCATTTTATAGATAGTCTATACCGCAGCTTTGGTTGATGTATTGTCACTGAGCTGCCGATTAGCATGTATCGCCGTTAATTTATTCGAAAATTTTATACTTAAACAATATTACGCGACCTTGAAAGCGGTTCACGAATGATTTTTTTATCACAAGAAAGGTTATTATTTAAAAGTTTGTATTAGCTCAACAAGATCGCAACCATCTCCATCACATTCTCATACATTCATGGAGACATTTAAATATTTCAGTTACGCAGGAAAAGGCAACTGGTAAGATCGGCGGTCGTTTAGAAGAGCGGCAATAACAACTTGTGTCTTCTTTCTATTTTTAAGAGCAAATCGTAATTGCGAATGTACGCAAAATATTTTGAGTGTCCTGACACGCTTATTATTGGAAACTCCCAGATTACTGAACACATGATCACTGATCTAAATTATTTGAAGGATCAGCATGCCACTTTATGATCATTTCCTCACCCTGACGCCTAGCTAGAAAGAAAGAGCGTGAAATTTGCTTCCAAATAAGCACCATTCAAGAAAAATCCGAGCGTACCAATTTTTGCTACGACGCGAGCAATGCGCGCGAGTCGGTCAAAAAGGCGCGTTTACGGCGGCCGAGGCACCCTGCAAGCGCATTCAGCGATCCATAACATTGCTCAATCTTAACAACAGAAAATCGTAAGTATATCATCTAAGAGCTCTCACAGAGATCTTCAAATGCTACATACATACTTTTATTGAAATATTTATTTTCTATGTAAAATTTCATTCTGAACTTTTAGAAGGCTTAAAACACTATTTTACAAACATTTCCGCATTTCAAAACATACATCGTAAGAAAGAGCGTGAAATTTTCTACACGATGAACCCCCGTTCAATCAACTTTCATGTCTATATCGTTCTGTTATAAGTCATAAGAATTGGGCATCAGCATAGCACAATTCTTCAACGTAAAAAAATTATTGGAATATTCTAATCCGAATAACCTAAACAATGAAATTCTCGGGCTAAAGGATAGCGACGATACTTTACCTATTCTTATGACATATAAGAGAACAATATAGACTTGAAAGTTGATTGAAAGGTGTTCATCGTGTAGAAAATTTCACGCTCTTTCTTACGATGTATGTTTTGAAATGCGGAAATATTTGTAAAATAGTTTTTTAAGCCTTCTAAAAGTTCAGAACGAAATTTCCATAGAAATATAAATATTTCAATAAAAGTATGTATGTAGCATTTGAAGATCTCTGTGAGAGCTCTTAGATGATATACTTACGATTTTCTGTTGTTAAGATTGAGCAATGTTATGGATTGCTGAATGCGCTTGCAGGTGCCTCGGCCGCCGTAAACGCGCCTTTTTGACCGACTCGCGCGCATTGCTCGCGTCGTAGCAAAAATTGGTACCCTCGGATTTTTCTTGAATGGTGCTTATTTGGAAGCAAATTTCACGCTCTTTCTTTCTAGCTAGGTGTCAGGGTGGGGAAATGATCATAAAGTGGCATGCTGATCCTTCAAATAATTTTAGACCCAATTTTCTCGGCCAAAATAAAATTTTAGTAATACATGTTCCTAGATGAAATTTGAAGTACTTTCGAAATGCTATCGAATGATATGTTCATGGTTTCACAAAACAGGTTTTGGGCGAATTTATGGCACAATGAATTTTCAGGGTTACGGTAGTGTATCCCGAAGGGAAAAAATCGGATGATGATGAAATTAGTCTCATTAAATAGAGCGGGTCGAGTTGTATAAGAAAAATGATTTTTGTTAATGAATTCGAAAACAATTTTCCCGGGGCAGGCTGCCTTAAGGGCATGATCGACTCTTACAGAGAAGCTCTCTTAAAGCTAAAAATATACGGTCATGGCGGACGAATAAACCACCAGGCAGATAATAGGCACTATTGGAGCGGTGGTTCTACTAGAGGGAGGGGTTCTATTTTCAATGGCTTTATCAGAGAGGGGTACTATTAGAGGGGAGGGGGTCTAATAAAGGGGGGGGGTACTAATAGAGAAAATACGGTACAGTTATGTTTAGATAGCATGCTTATCAACATAATCTTGCATAGAAACAGCAAAAACCACATAATATCCAGATGTCATATATGCAAAAAAAAAGATAAATGTAGCTTACTGTTGATTTGACTTATAAATGAAAATGTTGTTCAATGCCTTCTTAAATAAATAAAAATCATGCTGACTGCATAATATAAAATTGTTTATTGGTATAAAATATCATTAAAAAGAGAACATGAGGACCCGCTGGTTTTGCATTGGTGTGGAAGCATATTACAGAGGACTTCAACGAGATCAGCGATATAGTAATCTGGATGATTCTGTCACATTTTTTAACCGTGTGTTTTTTAATGTGGGATTTTTTTGTCCTCGTGATTGGTGCTTGCGAGCAGAGATGCAAGAGGCCCGGCCCGGCCTGGGTCAGATCGGGCCGGCCGGGTCCAAGGGCCGGCCGGCCCAAATTTCCAAGGCCCTGTAGGGCCCGGCCCTGGGCCCGATTGGGCCCGTTTTTCGAAAATGCTAGCGAACATGCTCATGACCGACCGAAATCTTGTCGATTATGAGTAGTTTTGAAGTTCTGGAGTCGTATTTCGCTTCAGAATTAAATAAATGAGAAGCCTTTTGAACGGGAAGTTAAGAGAAGTAAATTTCGATAATCGTAAAAAAATGATTATTTAAAATTTGGAATTTGACATTTTTTGATAATCGGGCCGGCCGGGCCCAAATTTCGAAGGCCCGGGCCGCCGGGCTCAAAATTCAAGGACCCTAAAACTGCGGGCCGAGATTTTAGGCCCTAAGGGCCGGCCGGGCCCAAAAAGTTGGCCAACTTGCATCTCTGCTTGCGAGAGACAACAGTTCACATGAACTTCGGACACGGAAAATTTTCGGGAGTTGCGTTGAACTCGGGACTCGCAGCAAAAAGAGACTCAGAGGGAGAGAAGGGCAGAAAGAGGGAGAGATAGAGCGAGAGAGTTAGAGAGGAAGAAAGAGAGAGAGAATGAAAGAGAGAGAGAAAGAGAGAGTGAGAAAGAGAGAGAGAGAGAGAGGGAAAGAGAGAGAGAGTAGGAGAGATTCCAAGAGTTTTACATCAAAATTAACACATAATAAATAAATAAATAAATTATTAAGGGAAATATTGTTCATTGCCATAAGCCCTCTAAGTAAAAAAAAATCATGTTGACTGCATAATATAAAAGTAGTAAAGATTGAGGACCCGGCAGATTTCTTTGGTGGGGAAGCACATTACTGAGGAATTCAAAGTGGCAAAAAACTGTCTCTTTCTCTACGTCTTTCTCTCTCTCTCTCTCTTTCTCGCTCCATTTCGTTACTTATGGTTGTCTATCTCCTGTGTTCAACAACTCTCTTCTCTTTTCTTCCTCTCGCTATTTCTCTCTTTCTTTGTTTTTCTTAACTGGGGGATGGTTGCGCTGCGCTGCATTTCGCTATACTTGAACAGGTGGTTTTGATTAGCACTCGAAACATTTCTCGGAATTTTTCGGTTTACTTCCCCGTTCGGCGAGCGCCTGGCTTTGATTAGTGCTGATTGTGTGTATGTAATTTAGATTATGGGTTTTTACAAATCCATAATCTAAAAATTAAGAATTGAATGAATGTAATATGAAAAGAGTATTTCTATTATGGTTCTGTAAAAGACAAAACACCGACAATACCAAAATAAATGATCATCAACTATAGAACATTTAAATCGAGCTTGATTCTTCTCTAACGGTAGTTTCGGTTGGCAATACGGGGAATAAGTTAACTTTTGCGAAATTGTTGACTCTCGGATGCCGCTGAAATTACTGCACCAGAACAAGAATAATACATCTCTCATTTAAAAAAGCGCATGATTGAAAATGGAAATATCCGAATATTCTAAGCATTGAAAAAGTAGAAGAGTAGCCTTGCATCGATCCGGGCGCTGGTGTCCTCCATAAGTGCTTCCTCATCAACGTAAAACAACCGGATCCTCATTATCACTGAGGAAGGTTGTATATTTGATACTAATAAACAATCGCACCGGCGACTTAGAAGGAGGGAGAGAGAGCAGGAGAGAGAGATAACGAGAGGAAAGAGAGAGAGAAACTGAGAGAGAGAAAAAAAGAAAGGAGGACTAGTGAAACACGGAATTACTTGGGATCGATGGTTGGAGAGGCAGGAAACGAGCGAGACAAAAGAAATGGGAGCGAAAGCGAAGAGAAATAATCCTGCAAACGGAACAGTCAATTACACACACTCTACGGGAGCTTGCGCCTCCATGGAGTCGTATCTGGCCTTGATTTTTCACTCCTTCTCATAAGCTTTGCGGACTCCAAAACCTCTAACCCACCCTGCTTTTTCCAATTTTTCGATGGTGGCATTATTCCCAGTACATTTGGTCGGGAGATCAACGAGAAAGTTTTCAGGCAACACATAACCATTCTATGACGCAGAAAAGCGCCTGTTCCTGTTCATTCGTGGCCGGAGCATACCGAAACGAATCATCACGAGATGCCGCAGTAAAAAGAATTAAAAATTTTTTTTTTCTTTTTTTTCTCTGAAAATTCCGTTTGTTTTACTTTGCGTCTGCAATGAGAGAGAGAGGAGAGAGAGCAAATTAATTTACCAAAAAAAAAAACATAAACTTTACTCCTTCTACTCCTTTCTAATAAATCAGTTCAAACACCCCCAAGACTGATTATCAAAAGGTAAAACAACGACAAGAAAAGCGGAATTAAGTTAGAAATTCATGTAGCTACTCTGACTGTAACCCTCAGGTAGGGCTCATGATACCATCAGATATGAGATTCCAGAACTTAAATAAATTCAGGATTCCAGAATTTTAATAAATTCAGGAATCATATTTCCGGCGGTTTACGAGTGCTCAACTTAACAATAAGAATGTATGTCGAGGCCTAAAGACAGAATAATCTATTATGGTAGACAAATTTAAATTCTGTTAAATCTTTCAAAATCCAGATGTTTTATTCACATAATTTTTTGAAGACATTACAAAAGACTATTTGGTGCAACTCCAGAACGCCGATGGCGTGATCAAGGAGACCCCCGTGCACTTTCCGCTGGCGAGCTTGTCAGTTTGTTAGGAAATGAACATTGTACAGAACAGTATGCACACATTTCAATTCAGTTGTTGTATGAGTTGTAAAATTTCCAGAGCATAACATAAACTGCTTCACATTTATCTTAGACTTACATAGCGACATCCAATCATTTGATGTACAAATTTTATTCTCTTTCTGTACTAGTCCCAGCACAAGACCACCTGCCCTTCTCATTATATTCACGGGGTCAATAATGATTTTTCTTTTCTTTACTAGCACAGTGTGTACCTATTTTTGTTTACAAATCAAATATTTTTGTGTCTTTATCTAACGATGTTTTCCATAATTAATAAAAAAAATTTTATTTACTTATTTTCATTACTATATTAATGTTTATTTACATTACTTCGGGAGGGAATGGTGAGAAGGAAAAAAGAAACAAAATACAGAGCTGATAGTAAGATTAATAAGTCGCGAGAAAAAGAAAGACGAATGGAGAGAAAACGAGAGAGAGAAATGCCTAATAGTGAGTTATTGAGCTGCTTCTACATGCTACCTGTCCCCAGTACACGCACGATTCATGCAATCGGCCAGAGATCCAGAAGGTACAAGAGGATAAAATCGTTCATTTACTATTATGCCTACAGTAATAATGATTTCAATATATTCGTAGCTAATTATTGAACTATTTCAGGTTGTTATTTGAGCAGTGGAAATTAGATACTATGACATGGGAACATTCAAACCATCTTCAGTTACTTGGGGCCTCATGAAGCCAGTGATGAAATAAGGCTGTCGAATAAGGAAAAAGCCTACTAGCTATCATTAGAAATGGGCAAAAGCGTTTTTGAAAGGCGGACACCGGAACAACATCTCTTTGTGCACGTCTGGGCTGCGGTCAAAAGTTGGCCTCGGGTTCAAAGTGCACTCAAATAGTTAGCATCTAATATTCACAGCTCAACTAACCATCTGAATTAGTTCAATAATTAGCTACGAATATATTGAAATCATTATTACTGTAGGCATAATTGTAAATGATTCGATTTTATCCTCTTGAACCTTCTGAACCTCAGGCTGATTGCATGAATCGTGTACTTGAGGCAGGTATTCATCTCTGAAAAAAATGTGCATGAAAAATCAAAATATGATAACATTTTGGCCAGTTCTGTATATATCAAGTGTAGAGAAATGGTATTTCTTGAGTCTGTATTCCTTCCCAACAGTGCTTATGTATGTAATTGATAAGAACGGTAGCGAAAAGGTAATTGTAGAACTTAAAAATCTTATGGTTAGATCATCTTGCTTCTGTTTTACAACTAGATAAATTTTGCTTACGGTGATGCATGTGGTTTTTTAGCAACACCGTGACTATAAAAAATGACGAAACTAAAAGTTCGCCGATGGTTCAAGACATACTACCATCTAAAAATTGTCCCAGAAACGCCGATGGCGTGATCAAGGAGTCCCCCGTGCACTTTCCGCTGGCGAGCTTGTCAGTTTGTTAGGAAATGAACATTGTACAGAACAGTATGCACACATTTCAATTCAGTTGTTGTATGAGTTTGTAAAATTTCCAGAGCATAACATAAATGCTTCACATTTATTTTAGACTTACATAGCGACATCCAATCATTTGATGTACAAATTTTATTCTCTTTCTGTACTAGTCCCAGCACTAGACCACCTGCCCTTCCCATTATATTCACGGGCGTCAATAATGATTTTCTTTCTTTACTAGCACAGTGTGTAGCCATTTTTTTATCTAACGATGTTTTCCATAATTTACTATTGAATTTTTATTTACTTATTTTTATTACTATATTAATGTTTTATTTACATTACTTTGAATAGTGAGAAGGAAAAAGAAACAAAATACAGAGCTGATAGTAAGATAATATTCCAAAAAAATTATTTCGCTGGACGACCACTACGATATGCGGAAATATGTACATATGTATGTACAGGTATGACATGCCCTTGGATAAATGCAAAAGAAAGTTCATTTTCCTTCCCAACCCCTCTGTCATCGTATGAAACATGTACATATTCTGGAAAATTAAGAATTCATTTTCAATTGAAGGTATGTAAATGAATGATAATCGCAATACTCGTTTATGTTATGGCTAATATTGCTGATTTTGGAAGTTGAAAGTTTTGTGCAAAGGCATTAAAATTATGAAGGAGATTAAAAGTCTGTATTTCTTGATAATTTACGTGTGCAAGGCTTATTGTTTGATGACCTTTGAAATGGTTACATTAAATATTTTCTTTCAACTCGAACATCTGAGTCTAGAAAACGAAACAATTAGAAATGTGTTTCTTTTTTATTGCAATGTTTTCACACACCATCTTCTAACCGTGTGCAATTGTTTTATTCGCAACACATAAGTGTTTATCGTAGAATTGTCTAATAATGTTGTCTTTATTCAATAAGGTTAGGCTTCCATCCTCTAACATACTCCAAGCCAATTACAAATTTCTTTATCGTGAATTGTTTATTGATCCCCGTAGTGTGGGACTATATATATATATATATATATATATATATATATACATATATATTATATTTAGTTGTTCTTTGCTCTGCCTTTCCTTCTATTTGTGGAAGGGTAAAATGAAAAAAGAGTAAAAATTTTAAATTAATTAGTTACAATTTTAATTGTTATATTTTTGAATATGTAAGGTATTTTTACATATAATTAGTATAGAATACTTATGAACTTCTCACTCTCCGAGCAAAGAAAGTCATGATGAAGACAAAAGAATGGCAATCGACTTTGAAAGGAAAGTTGAAGAGAGCACAGGCGCTTTTGTGCCAATCACTGGGAGAAATAAATTCGGCGGTTGAATCCAGTCGTTTAGGCGAAGTTGCTAATTTTCATACATAAAAACATTCAACAATAAGAAATTATTACTTCTGTCAGTTTATATTGCTGACAATGAGTGAATATTTTCCGTGAAATCATATAATTTTAAATTCAATTAATACTAGTTTATTGCATTATTTTATTGTAATATTTTAAAGATTGAATTGACATACGAACAATTGAAAGTAGCTGGCTACTTCTCACTCTCTGATCTATCATCCAGTGCATCTCTTCGACGAAATCGCAGCAAGGATCTGCTTGCCCTGGAGTTGTAAAGAATGAGTGCCATCCACCTCAAATATTTCATCTTATATTGAGAGGCATATCAATTTCAAGAGACGATACGGACTACGGTGCGTACTCTCAAGAAGTCTTTTATAATTATTCAAGCGGGTCCTGCTAATCCAGCGCAGTTTGTCATTGCAAAAAAATCTCGTTGAACTGTCAATAAGGGTCATCGTTATTCGTAAAAAGACAATTTGGCAATATCCCGAGTTTATTAGTCGCGAATTATTGATTTTTTTAAAGGAAATCTGCAGATCCAATTTCTTGATCGTGATGTTCATCTGACTAGTAATAAGTACAAATTTTAACGAGCGGGACTTAAAAAAAACAGTTTAATAGATAGCCAAATAAATCATGACTGAGCGAGCGACTTTCTGGAAGATGAAGCCGCTGGCGGCCCCCTTGAGCGTGGCTCTCTCTCACTCTCCTCTCTCTCTCTCTCTCTCTCTCTCTCTCTCTCTCTTTTCGACGAAATCGCAATGAGGGTCTGCTTGGCGTTGCCTTGGAACGCGTGCCATTGCACCACCTAAAGCGTTTCATTTTATCTTGCGGGCATATCAAATTCAAGAGACGGATCTGACAGCTCGAAAAGTGAAATTAGAAAAGTAACGAGATATTCGAAGATCACCATCATGGTTCCCAGTACTTTTACTTTTCGCCCTTCCCAGGGAAAGATGTGGTTAAGCCTTTCACACTCAACTTGTGCAAATGAAGAAGATACACTAAATCATGAACATCCAATCTGATACTTAAACTCTGATCTAATTTATTTAATCGCTGGACGAAATTGTAAGGTTATTCTTGGTGGACAAAAAAATTAATTTTAATAACGGGAAAATTAGATGGCACAGCATCTAATATTGGCGTTATTAAATTGTTATTCTTCTAAACGAGTCTCGAATTTTCATTGACACCATCAAAGAATAATAGATATCTCTTTCCACGCCCCGCACTGCTGGCAGAGGTGTCAACGGCCCAGGCCGGCCCAATTTTTTTTCACAGGGCCCCGGGCTTAGCCGGGCCGGCCAAAAAAGTTGGGCCGGCCCGCAGGGCCCGTTTGTGCCCGATATGCACACTATGTCGTCCAGTCAAGACGACTGGTGGCACTCTTAAGTGCAAAACTTTCTTCATTTGTTTCATTTTTCTCCAAAAACGTTTCTGCTATACATTAAAATGAATATACATAGCATGAACATGAAAAAATTTTGAATTTCAAAATATTCTTTAGCTCGTCGAACTTTTTTCCCTCCAGAATTTTTTGAAAATCGGGCACAAACGGGCCCACGGGCCGGGCCGGGCCCAAATTCTAGGGCCGGAAATCGCTCGGGCCGGGCCGGCCAAGACCTTGGGCCCGACGGGCCGGGGCGTGTTGTGTTGGGCCCGTTGACACCTCTGACTGCTGGTAAAAGAATATCGACTCAAAATTCTTGTACCCTGCTTGCTAATAAATAGCAAATAAAGCTCTAATTCGCATCTCAATTTTTATTTACCACAATTAGATTGATGAAGTGTAATGTTCTCGATGCAACAATCAAAGCAAGGACTGACTGTTCCTTCTTTATCGTGGTAATGTGAATGTAAAGCACGGTTGAGAGAAAATATTTATAAAATTAAGCTATTCAGAAATCGTCTCGCTTTCTGTTCAAAAACGCAGATGAAATAGCGATATTTTATAGCGCATATGCATTTACAACAGTAGAAATTAGTAAAAATATGTATATATAAAAAATTTAAGGTTTCTATCCCAGATTTACATAAGTTTTCATAAATTGTCTACAAGTGCCTTCTTTTCGTCAATAGCACTATTTATAATTTATTTATCATTCATCAAAAGATGTGACATCGAAGTCTTCCATATATATGCGGCGTTTACTCCAATTCTTCCATATATATGCGGCGTTTACTCCAAGTCTTCCATATATATGCGGCGTTTACTCAATTCTTCCATATATATGCGGCGTTTACTCCAAGTTCTATATATATATGCGGCGTTTACTCCAAGTCTTCCATATATATGCGGCGTTTACTCCAAGTTCCATATATATGCGGCGTTTACTCCAAGTCTTCCATATATATGCGGCGTTTACTCCAATTCTTCCATATATATGCGGCGTTTACTCCAAGTCTTCCATATATATGCGGCGTTTACTCCAAGTCTTCCATATATATGCGGCGTTTACTCCAAGTCTTTCATATATATGCGGCGTTTACTCCAAGTCTTCCATATATATGCGGCGTTTACTCCAATTCTTCCATATATATGCGGCGTTTACTCCAATTCTTCCATATATATGCGGCGTTTACTCCAAGTCTTCCATATATATGCGGCGTTTACTCCAAGTCTTATATATATATATGCGGCGTTTACTCCAAGTCTTCCATATATATGCGGCGTTTACTCCAAGTCTTCCATATATATGCGGCGTTTACTCCAAGTCTTATATATATATATGCGGCGTTTACTCCAAGTCTTCCATATATATGCGGCGTTTACTCCAAGTCTTCCATATATATGCGGCGTTTACTCCAAGTCTTCCATATATATGCGGCGTTTACTCCAAGTCTTCCATATATATGCGGCGTTACTCCAAGTCTTCCATATATATGCGGCGTTTACTCCAAGTCTTCCATATATATGCGGCGTTTACAAGTTTCCATATATATGCGGCGTTTACTCCAAGTCTTCCATATATATGCGGCGTTTACTCCAAGTCTTCCATATATATGCGGCGTTTACTCCAATTCTTCCATATATATGCGGCGTTTACTCCAAGTCTTCCATATATGCGGCGCGTTTACTCCAAGTCTTCCATATATATGCGGCGTTTACTCCAAGTCTTTCATATATATGCGGCGTTTACTCCAAGTCTTCCATATATATGCGGCGTGTTTACTCTAATTCTTCCATATATATGCGGCGTTTACTCCAATTCTTCCATATATATGCGGCGTTTACTCCAAGTCTTCCATATATATGCGGCGTTTACTCCAAGTCTTAATATATATATATATATTATATATGCGGCGTTTACTCCAAGTCTTCCATATATATGCGGCGTTTACTCCAAGTCTTCCATATATATGCGGCGTTTACTCCAAGTCTTTATATATATATGCGGCGTTTACTCCAAGTCTTCCATATATATGCGGCGTTTACTCCAAGTCTTCCATATATATGCGGCGTTTACTCCAAGTCTTCCATATATATGCGGCGTTTACTCCAATTCTTCCATATATATGCGGCGTTTACTCCAAGTCTTCCATATATATGCGGCGTTTACTCCAAGTCTTCCATATATATGCGGCGTTTACTCCAATTCTTCCATATATATGCGGCGTTTACTCCAAGTTTCCATATATATGCGGCGTTTACTCCAAGTCTTCCATATATATGCGGCGTTTACTCCAAGTCTTCCATATATATGCGGCGTTTACTCCAAGTTCTTCCATATATATGCGGCGTTTACTCCAAGTCTTCCATATATATGCGGCGTTTACTCCAAGTCTTCCATATATATGCGGCGTTTACTCCAAGTCTTCCATATATATGCGCGTTTACTCCAAGTCTTCCATATATATGCGGCGTTTACTCCAATTCTTCCATATATATGCGGCGTTTACTCCAAGTCTTCCATATATATGCGGCGTTTACTCCAAGTCTTATATATATATATGCGGCGTTTACTCCAAGTCTTCCATATATATGCGGCGTTTACTCCAAGTCTTCCATATATATGCGGCGTTTACTCCAATTCTTCCATATATATGCGGCGTTTACTCCAAGTCTTCCATATATATGCGGCGTTTACTCCAAGTCTTCCATATATATGCGGCGTTTACTCCAATTCTTCCATATATATGCGGCGTTTACTCCAAGTCTTCCATATATATGCGGCGTTTACTCCAATTCTTCCATATATATGCGGCGTTTACTCCAATTCTTCCATATATATGCGGCGTTTACTCCAAGTCTTCCATATATATGCGGCGTTTACTCCAAGTCTTCCATATATATGCGGCGTTTACTCCAAGTCTTCCATATATATGCGGCGTTTACTCCAATTCTTCCATATATATGCGGCGTTTACTCCAAGTCTTCCATATATATGCGGCGTTTACTCCAAGTCTTCCATATATATGCGGCGTTTACTCCAATTCTTCCATATATATGCGGCGTTTACTCCAAGTCTTCCATATATATGCGGCGTTTACTCCAATTCTTCCATATATATGCGGCGTTTACTCCAAGTCTTCCATATATATGCGGCGTTTACTCCAAGTCTTCCATATATATGCGGCGTTTACTCCAAGTCTTCCATATATATGCGGCGTTTACTCCAATTCTTCCATATATATGCGGCGTTTACTCCAAGTCTTCCATATATATGCGGCGTTTACTCCAAGTCTTCCATATATATGCGGCGTTTACTCCAATTCTTCCATATATATGCGGCGTTTACTCCAAGCTTCCATATATATGCGGCGTTTACTCCAAGTCTTCCATATATATGCGGCGTTTACTCCAAGTCTTCATATATATGCGGCGTTTACTCCAAGTCTTCCATATATATGCGGCGTTTACTCCAAGTCTTATATATATGCGGCGTTTACTCCAAGTCTTCCATATATATGCGGCGTTTACTCCAAGTCTTCCATATATATGCGGCGTTTACTCCAAGTCTTCCATATATATGCGGCGTTTACTCCAATTCCTTCCATATATATGCGGCGTTTACTCCAAGTCTTCCATATATATGCGGCGTTTACAAGTCTTCCATATATATGCGGCGTTTACTCCAAGTCTTCCATATATATGCGGCGTTTACTCCAAGTCTTCCATATATATGCGGCGTTACTCCAATTCTTCCATATATATGCGGCGTTTACTCCAAGTCTTCCATATATATGCGGCGTTTACTCCAAGTCTTCCATATATATGCGGCGTTTACTCCAAGTCTTTCATATATATGCGGCGTTTACTCCAAGTCTTCCATATATATGCGGCGTTTACTCCAATTCTTCCATATATATGCGGCGTTTACTCCAATCTTCCATATATATGCGGCGTTTACTCCAAGTTCTTCCATATATATGCGGCGTTTACTCCAAGTCTCTATATATATCTATATATATATGCGGCGTTTACTCCAAGTCTTCCATATATATGCGGCGTTTACTCCAAGTCTTCCATATATATGCGGCGTTTACTCCAAGTCTTTATATATATATGCGGCGTTTACTCCAAGTCTTCCATATATATGCGGCGTTTACTCCAAGTCTTCCATATATATGCGGCGTTTACTCCAAGTCTTCCATATATATGCGGCGTTTACTCCAATTCTTCCATATATATGCGGCGTTTACTCCAAGTCTTCCATATATATGCGGCGTTTACTCCAAGTCTTCCATATATATGCGGCGTTTACTCCAATTCTTCCATATATATGCGGCGTTTACTCCAAGTCTTCCATATATATGCGGCGTTTACTCCAACAAGTCTTCTATATATGCGGCGTTTACTCCAAGTCTTCCATATATATGCGGCGTTTACTCCAAGTCTTCCATATATATGCGGCGTTTACTCCAAGTCTTCCATATATATGCGGCGTTTACTCCAAGTCTTCCATATATATGCGGCGTTTACTCCAAGTCTTCCATATATATGCGGCGTTTACTCCAAGTCTTCCATATATATGCGGCGTTTACTCCAATTCTTCCATATATATGCGGCGTTTACTCCAATCTTCCATATATATGCGGCGTTTACTCAAGTCTTATATATATATATGCGGCGTTTACTCCAAGTCTTCCATATATATGCGGCGTTTACTCCAAGTCTTCCATATATATGCGGCGTTTACTCCAATTCTTCCATATATATGCGGCGTTTACTCCAAGTCTTCCATATATATGCGGCGTTTACTCCAAGTCTTCCATATATATGCGGCGTTTACTCCAATTCTTCCATATATATGCGGCGTTTACTCCAAGTCTTCCATATATATGCGGCGTTTACTCCAATTCTTCCATATATATGCGGCGTTTACTCCAATTCTTCCATATATATGCGGCGTTTACTCCAAGTCTTATATATATATGCGGCGTTTACTCCAAGTCTTCCATATATATGCGGCGTTTACTCCAAGTCTTCCATATATATGCGGCGTTTACTCCAAGTCTCCATATATATGCGGCGTTTACTCCAAGTCTTCCATATATATGCGGCGTTTACTCCAAGTCTTCCATATATATGCGGCGTTTACTCCAATTCTTCCATATATATGCGGCGTTTACTCCAATTTCCATATATATGCGGCGTTTACTCCAAGTCTTCCATATATATGCGGCGTTTACTCCAATTCTTCCATATATATGCGGCGTTTACTCCAAGTCTTCCATATATATGCGGCGTTTACTCAAGTCTTCCATATATATGCGGCGTTTACTCCAAGTCTTCCATATATATGCGGCGTTTACTCCAAGTTCCATATATATGCGGCGTTTACTCCAATTCTTCCATATATATGCGGCGTTTACTCCAATTCTTCAATATATATGCGGCGTTTACTCCAAGTCTTCCATATATATGCGGCGTTTACTCCAAGTCTTCCATATATATGCGGCGTTTACTCCAAGTCTTCCATATATATGCGGCGTTTACTCCAAGTCTTCCATATATATGCGGCGTTTACTCCAATTCTTCCATATATATGCGGCGTTTACTCCAAGTCTTCCATATATATGCGGCGTTTACTCCAAGTCTTATCATATATATGCGGCGTTTACTCCAAGTCTTCCATATATATGCGGCGTTTACTCCAAGTCTTCCATATATATGCGGCGTTTACTCCAAGTCTTCCATATATATGCGGCGTTTACTCCAAGTCTTCCATATATATGCGGCGTTTACTCCAAGTCTTCCATATATATGCGGCGTTTACTCCAATTCTTCCATATATATGCGGCGTTTACTCCAATTCTTCCATATATATGCGGCGTTTACTCCAAGTCTTCCATATATATGCGGCGTTTACTCCAAGTCTTCCATATATATGCGGCGTTTACTCCAAGTCTTCCATATATATGCGGCGTTTACTCCAATTCTTCCATATATATGCGGCGTTTACTCCAAGTCTTCCATATATATGCGGCGTTTACTCCAAGTCTTCCATATATATGCGGCGTTTACTCCAAGTCTTCCATATATATGCGGCGTTTACTCCAAGTCTTCCATATATATGCGGCGTTTACTCCAATTCTTCCATATATATGCGGCGTTTACTCCAAGTCTTCCATATATATGCGGCGTTTACTCCAAGTCTTCCATATATATGCGGCGTTTACTCCAATTCTTCCATATATATGCGGCGTTTACTCCAATTCTTCCATATATATGCGGCGTTTACTCCAAGTCTTCCATATATATGCGGCGTTTACTCCAAAGTCTTCCATATATATGCGGCGTTTACTCCAAGTCTTCCATATATATGCGGCGTTTACTCCAATTCTTCCATATATATGCGGCGTTTACTCCAAGCTTCCATATATATGCGGCGTTTACTCCAATTCTTCCATATATATGCGGCGTTTACTCCAAGTCTTCCATATATATGCGGCGTTTACTCCAAGTCTTCCATATATATGCGGCGTTTACTCCAAGTCTTCCATATATATGCGGCGTTTACTCCAATTCTTCCATATATATGCGGCGTTTACTCCAATTCTTCCATATATATGCGGCGTTTACTCCAAGTCTTCCATATATATGCGGCGTTTACTCCAAGTCTTCCATATATATGCGGCGTTTACTCCAAGTCTTCCATATATATGCGGCGTTTACTCCAAGTCTTATATATATATGCGGCGTTTACTCCAAGTCTTCCATATATATGCGGCGTTTACTCCAAGTCTTCCATATATATGCGGCGTTTACTCCAAGTCTTCCATATATATGCGGCGTTTACTCCAAGTCTTCCATATATATGCGGCGTTTACTCCAATTCTTCCATATATATGCGGCGTTTACTCCAATTCTTCCATATATATGCGGCGTTTACTCCAAGTCTTCCATATATATGCGGCGTTTACTCCAAGTCTTCCATATATATGCGGCGTTTACTCCAAGTCTTCCATATATATGCGGCGTTTACTCCAAGTCTTCCATATATATGCGGCGTTTACTCCAAGTCTTCCATATATATGCGGCGTTTACTCCAATCTTCCATATATATGCGGCGTTTACTCCAATTCTTATATATATGCGGCGTTTACTCCAAGTCTTCCATATATATGCGGCGTTTACTCCAAGTCTTCCATATATATGCGGCGTTTACTCCAAGTCTTCCATATATATGCGGCGTTTACTCCAAGTCTTCCATATATATGCGGCGTTTACTCCAAGTCTTCCATATATATGCGGCGTTTACTCCAAGTCTTCCATATATATGCGGCGTTTACTCCAAGTCTTCCATATATATGCGGCGTTTACTCCAAGTCTTCCATATATATGCGGCGTTTACTCCAATTCTTCCATATATATGCGGCGTTTACTCCAAGTCTTCCATATATATGCGGCGTTTACTCCAAGTCTTCCATATATATGCGGCGTTTACTCCAAGTCTTCCATATATATGCGGCGTTTACTCCAAGTCTTCCATATATATGCGGCGTTTACTCCAAGTCTTCCATATATATGCGGCGTTTACTCCAATTCTTCCATATATATGCGGCGTTTACTCCAATTCTTCCATATATATGCGGCGTTTACTCCAAGTTCCATATATATGCGGCGTTTACTCCAAGTCTTCCATATATATGCGGCGTTTACTCCAAGTCTTCCATATATATGCGGCGTTTACTCCAAGTCTTCCATATATATGCGGCGTTTACTCCAAGTCTTCATATATATGCGGCGTTTACTCCAAGTCTTCCATATATATGCGGCGTTTACTCCAATTCTTCCATATATATGCGGCGTTTACTCCAAGTCTTCCATATATATGCGGGCGTTTACTCCAAGTCTTCCATATATATGCGGCGTTTACTCCAAGTCTTCCATATATATGCGGCGTTTACTCCAATTCTTCCATATATATGCGGCGTTTACTCCAAGTCTTCCATATATATGCGGCGTTTACTCCAAGTCTTCCATATATATGCGGCGTTTACTCCAATTCTTCCATATATATGCGGCGTTTACTCCAAGTCTTCCAATATATGCGCGCGTTTACTCCAATTCTTCCATATATATGCGGCGTTTACTCCAATTCTTCCATATATATGCGGCGTTTACTCCAAGTCTTCCATATATATGCGGCGTTTACTCCAAGTCTTCCATATATATGCGGCGTTTACTCCAAGTCTTCCATATATATGCGGCGTTTACTCCAAGTCTTATATATATGCGGCGTTTACTCCAATTCTTCCATATATATGCGGCGTTTACTCCAAGTCTTCCATATATATGCGGCGTTTACTCCAAGTCTTTATATATATAGATATATATATGCGGCGTTTACTCCAATTCTTCCATATATATGCGGCGTTTACTCCAATTCTTCCATATATATGCGGCGTTTACTCCAAGTCTTCCATATATATGCGGCGTTTTCCAAGTCTTCCATATATATGCGGCGTTTACTCCAAGTCTTCCATATATATGCGGCGTTTACTCCAATTCTTCCATATATATGCGGCGTTTACTCCAAGTCTTCCATATATATGCGGCGTTTACTCCAAGTCTTCCATATATATGCGGCGTTTACTCCAAGTCTTCCATATATATGCGGCGTTTACTCCAATTTTCATATATATGCGGCGTTTACTCCAAGTCCTTCCATATTATGCGGCGTTTACTCCAAGTCTTCCATATATATGCGGCGTTTACTCCAATTCTTCCATATATATGCGGCGTTTACTCCAAAGTCTTATATATATATGCGGCGTTTACTCCAAGTCTTATTATATATATATATATGCGGCGTTTACTCCAAGTCTTCCATATATATGCGGCGTTTACTCCAAGTCTTCCATATAATGCGGCGTTTACTCCAAGTCTTCCATATATATGCGGCGTTTACTCCAAGTCTTCCATATATATGCGGCGTTTACTCCAATCTTCCATATATATGCGGCGTTTACTCCAATTCTTCCATATATATGCGGCGTTTACTCCAAGTCTTCCATATATATGCGGCGTTTACTCCAAGTCTTCATATATATGCGGCGTTTACTCCAAGTCTTCCATATATATGCGGCGTTTACTCCAAGTCTTCCATATATATGCGGCGTTTACTCCAATTCTTCCATATATATGCGGCGTTTACTCCAAGTCTTCCATATATATGCGGCGTTTACTCCAAGTCTTCCATATATATGCGGCGTTTACTCCAATTCTTCCATATATATGCGGCGTTTACTCCAAGTCTTCCATATATATGCGGCGTTTACTCCAATTCTTCCATATATATGCGGCGTTTACTCCAATTCTTCCATATATATGCGGCGTTTACTCCAAGTCTTCCATATATATGCGGCGTTTACTCCAAGTCTTCCATATATATGCGGCGTTTACTCCAAGTCTTCCATATATATGCGGCGTTTACTCCAAGTCTTCCATATATATGCGGCGTTTACTCCAATTCTTCCATATATATGCGGCGTTTACTCCAAGTCTTCCATATATATGCGGCGTTTACTCCAATTTATATCCATATATATGCGGCGTTTACTCCAAGTCTTCCATATATATGCGGCGTTTACTCCAAGTCTTCCATATATATGCGGCGTTTACTCCAAGTCTTATATATATATATATATATGCGGCGTTTACTCCAAGTCTTCCTATATGCGGCGTTTACTCCAAGTCTTCATATATATGCGGCGTTTACTCCAAGTCTTCCATATATATGCGGCGTTTACTCCAATTCTTCCATATATATGCGGCGTTTACTCCAAGTCTTCCATATATATGCGGCGTTTACTCCAAGTTCTTCCATATATATGCGGCGTTTACTCCAATTCTTCCATATATATGCGGCGTTTACTCCAATCTTCCATATATATGCGGCGTTTTTTTTTTTTTTCATATATACTACCAATTCTTCCATATATATGCGGCGTTTACTCCAAAGTCTTATATATATGCGGCGTTTACTCCAAGTCTTCCATATATATGCGGCGTTTACTCCAAGTCTTCCATATATATGCGGCGTTTACTCCAATTCTTCCATATATATGCGGCGTTTACTCCAAGTCTTCCATATATATGCGGCGTTTACTCCAAGTCTTAATATATATTTATACTATCTATATATATGCGGCGTTTACTCCAAGTCTTCCATATATATGCGGCGTTTACTCCAATTCTTCCATATATATGCGGCGTTTACTCCAAGTCTTCCATATATATGCGGCGTTTACTCCAAGTCTTCCATATATATGCGGCGTTTACTCCAAGTCTTCCATATATATGCGGCGTTTACTCCAAGTCTTCCATATATATGCGGCGTTTACTCCAAGTCTTCCATATATATGCGGCGTTTACTCCAAGTCTTCCATATATATGCGGCGTTTACTCCAAGTCTTCCATATATATGCGGCGTTTACTCCAAGTCTTCCATATATATGCGGCGTTTACTCAAGTCTTCCATATATATGCGGCGTTTACTCCAATTCTTCCATATATATGCGGCGTTTACTCCAATTCTTCCATATATATGCGGCGTTTACTCCAAGTCTTCCATATATATGCGGCGTTTACTCCAAGTCTTCCATATATATGCGGCGTTTACTCCAAGTCTTCCATATATATGCGGCGTTTACTCCAAGTCTTCCATATATATGCGGCGTTTACTCCAATTCTTCCATATATATGCGGCGTTTACTCCAATTCTTCCATATATATGCGGCGTTTACTCCAATTCTTCCATATATATGCGGCGTTTACTCCAAGTCTTCTATATCTATATATATATATATATGCGGCGTTTACTCCAAGTCTTCCATATATATGCGGCGTTTACTCCAAGTCTTCCATATATATGCGGCGTTTACTCCAATTCTTCCATATATATGCGGCGTTTACTCCAAGTCTTCCATATATATGCGGCGTTTACTCCAATTCTTCCATATATATGCGGCGTTTACTCCAAGTCTTCCATATATATGCGGCGTTTACTCCAATTCTTCCATATATATGCGGCGTTTACTCCAATTCTTCCATATATATGCGGCGTTTACTCCAAGTCTTCCATATATATGCGGCGTTTACTCCAAGTCTTCCATATATATGCGGCGTTTACTCCAATTCTTCCATATATATGCGGCGTTTACTCCAAATTTCCATATATATGCGGCGTTTACTCCAATTCTTCCATATATATGCGGCGTTTACTCCAAGTCTTCCATATATATGCGGCGTTTACTCCAATTCTTCCATATATATGCGGCGTTTACTCCAATTCTTCCATATATATGCGGCGTTTACTCCAAGTCTTCCATATATATGCGGCGTTTACTCCAAGTCTTCCATATATATGCGGCGTTTACTCCAAGTCTTCCATATATATGCGGCGTTTACTCCAAGTCTTCCATATATATGCGGCGTTTACTCCAATTCTTCCATATATATGCGGCGTTTACTCCAAGTCTTCCATATATATGCGGCGTTTACTCCAAGTCTTCCATATATATGCGGCGTTTACTCCAATTCTTCCATATATATGCGGCGTTTACTCCAATTCTTCCATATATATGCGGCGTTTACTCCAATTCTTCCATATATATGCGGCGTTTACTCCAAGTTCTTATATATATGCGGGCGTTTACTCCAATTCTTCCATATATATGCGGCGTTTACTCCAAGTCTTCCATATATATGCGGCGTTTACTCCAAGTCTTCCATATATATGCGGCGTTTACTCCAAGTCTTCCATATATATGCGGCGTTTACTCCAAGTCTTCCATATATATGCGGCGTTTACAAGTCTTCCATATATATGCGGCGTTTACTCCAATTCTTCCATATATATGCGGCGTTTACTCCAATTCTTCCATATATATGCGGCGTTTACTCCAAGTCTTCCATATATATGCGGCGTTTACTCCAAGTCTTCCATATATATGCGGCGTTTACTCCAAGTCTTCCATATATATGCGGGCGTTTACTCCAAGTCTTCCATATATATGCGGCGTTACTCCAAGTCTTCCATATATATGCGGCGTTTACTCCAATTCTTCCATATATATGCGGCGTTTACTCCAAGTCTTCCATATATATGCGGCGTTTACTCCAAGTCTTCCATATATATGCGGCGTTTACTCCAAGTCTTCCATATATATGCGGCGTTTACTCCAAGTCTTCCATATATATGCGGCGTTTACTCCAAGTCTTCCATATATATGCGGCGTTTACTCCAATTCTTCCATATATATGCGGCGTTTACTCCAATTCTTCCATATATATGCGGCGTTTACTCCAATTCTTCCATATATATATGCGGCGTTTACTCCAATTCTTCCATATATATGCGGCGTTTACTCCAATTCTTCCATATATATGCGGCGTTTACTCCAATTCTTCCATATATATGCGGCGTTTACTCCAAGTCTTATCCATATATATGCGGCGTTTACTCCAAGTCTTCCAATATATGCGGCGTTTACTCCAAGTCTTCCATATATATGCGGCGTTTACTCAAGTCTTCCATATATATGCGGCGTTTACTCCAAGTCTTCCATATATATGCGGCGTTTACTCCAAGTCTTCCATATATATGCGGCGTTTACAAGTCTTCCATATATATGCGGCGTTACTCCAAATTCTTCCATATATATGCGGCGTTTACTCCAATTCTTCCATATATATGCGGCGTTTACTCCAAGTCTTCCATATATATGCGGCGTTACTCCAAGTCTTACCATATATATGCGGCGTTTACTCCAAGTCTTCCATATATATGCGGCGTTTACTCCAAGTCTTCCATATATATGCGGCGTTTACTCCAAGTCTTCCATATATATGCGGCGTTTACTCCAATTCTTCCATATATATGCGGCGTTTACTCCAAGTCTTCCATATATATGCGG